>KV018497.1:223893-237461 GCA_001598015.1 Dorcoceras hygrometricum
CCTTGACCTGCTGGCAATTCAAACATCTAGCAACAAAACCAGAGATGTCGCTCTTCATGCCTTCCCACCAGTAGTGAGATTTCAAGGCATGGTACATCTTTCTCTCGCCCGGATGCACACTATATCGGCTACAATGCGCACCGTTCAGAAGGGTCTCTTTCAAATCAATCAGGTTCGGAACCACCAATCTTCCTCGAAATCTCAGACATCCATCAGAAGTAACAGAGAAATCCTCAGACTGACCACTTCGGGCTTTAATCTTCAACTCATGAACATATGGATCAGTCCTCTGCGCCTCCTTGATGTCACTCACAATATGTGGTTCTACTTGAATCGAAGAAACCATAAAGTACTGATCACCCGGCTGGAATCGCCAACCAGAAGTACTCAACTGCTCGTAGACTTTAGAGACACTCACAGACGAAAGCCTCGCAGGCTGGGTCTTCCTACTCCAAGCATCTGCTACTGAGTTCATCCGCCCAGGCTGATACTGAATCTCATAGTTAAAGTCCTTGAGCAATTCCATCCATCTTCATTGCCTCATATTCAAGTATGATTGCGTGAAGATATATTTCAGGCTGTTGTGGTCGGTGTACACCACAAATTCTTCACCATACAGATAATGTCGCCAAATCTTCAAGGCAAACACTATCGCAGCCAACTCCAAATCATGAACAGGGTACCTCGTCTCGTGAGCCTTCAATTGTCGAGACACATAGGCAATCACGTACCCGTTCTGCATCAAAACACATCCCAAACCATTGAGAGAAGCATCGGAGCACACAACGAATCCTCCGGATCCAGACGGTAGAGCCAAAACAGGAGTAGTAGTCAACTTCTCCTTCAACGTCTGAAAATTGAACTCGCACTCGTCAGTCCAAATGAACTTCCGATCCTTCTGAGTCAATTGAGTCATCGGCCTGGCTATCGAAGAGAACTTCTCGATAAAATTCCTGTAATAGCCAGCCAATCCCAAAAAGCTACGGATCTCAGAAACGTTCCTAGGTCTCTTCCAGTTAAGAACTGCTCCGACCTTACTCGGATCCACCGAAATCCCTTGCACTGAAATCACATGACCCAAAAAGATAATTCTATCCAGCCAAAATTCACACTTGCTGAACTTGGCGTACAATTGCGAGTCTCTCAACCTCTGCAACACCAATATAAGGTGCTCCTTATGCTCTCTCATGCTCCTCGAATACATTAGGATATCATCTATAAAGACGATCACGAACCGATCGATGTACTCGCTAAAGACGCGATTCATCAAATCCATGAACACAGCTGGGCATCGTCCACTGAAATCACATGACCCAAAAAGATAATTCTATCCAGCCAAAATTCACACTTGCTGAACTTGGCGTACAATTGCGAGTCTCTCAACCTCTGCAACACCAATATAAGGTGCTCCTTATGCTCTCTCATGCTCCTCGAATACATTAGGATATCATCTATAAAGACGATCACGAACCGATCGATGTACTCGCTAAAGACGCGATTCATCAAATCCATGAACACAGCTGGGGCATTCGTCAACCCAAACGGCATGACAAGAAACTCATAATGCCCATATCGAGTCCGAAAAGCTGTCTTCGCCACGTCAGCATCTCTAATCCGCAACTGGTGGTAACCAGAGCGTAAATCAATCTTCGAGTATATGACCGATCCTTGCAACTGATCGAAAAAGTCATCAATCCTCGGCAAAGGATACTTGTTCTTCACCGTCGCCTTATTCAACTGTCGGAAATCCACGCACATCCTCATAGACCCATCTTTCTTCTTCACAAAAAGAATCGGAGCTCCCCAAGGTGACATACTCGGTCTGATGAAGCCTTTCTCCAAGAGATCTCTCAACTGATCCTACAGCTCTTTCAACTCTGCTGGCTCCAACCGATACGGTGCTCTAGAAATCGGGGCGGTACCGGGCACCAACTAGATGCTAAAGTCGATCTCACGTCTTGGAGGGAATCCAGGAATCTCATCCGGAAATACGTCGGGAAACTCTCGGACGATCGGAATGTCGCTCAACTCCAATCGTGGCTCTTGGGAAACGTCAAGCGCATAAATCATGAATCCAGCGATAGCAGGCTAAACATCTCCATGGCTGACACCAGTGGAATCTTCGAGCGCGAATTAGCACCATAGAACTCCCACTTCTCACTCGAATCAGGGCGAAATCTCACCACACCATGAAAGCAGTCCACAGTAGCCTTATAGCTAGACAATACATCCATTCCCAAGATGCAATCAAAATCTCTGATTCCCAAAACAATCATATTGGACACCAAAACATTCTCATCAAATCAAAGCACACAATCCAACACCACTTCACGGGACCACAGACTCACACCAGCAGGGGTCGACACGGAAACAACATCACACAATGGGGAAGAACTCAACCCATGCTCACAAACAAACAACTCAGAAATAAAAGAGTGTGATGCACCAGTGTCAAATAGAACTCTCGTAGGATAATTAAAAATAGAGCATGTACCTGCGATCACTATGGCAGGTGTTTCCTCAGCCTGCTCTCTCGTCAAGGCGTTTGCCTGGGCCTGCTGTGGAATTTGGAACTGAGGTCTCGATGGTGCTCCAAACCTAGAAGGCTCACGGGGTTGGAATCCAGATCGCTGGGTAGGGACAGGAAACTGCGGTCTCTGAGAAGAACCACCAGCTGATCCCTGCTGCGAAGGAACTGAAGACTGACCCCTCAACAAAGGACATACTCTCTGAAAATTTCCAGGCTGTCCACAGTTATGGCAAAACCCCTGAACTCCATGACACTACGAAGTCGGATGCCTTCCTCCACACTGTCCACAAGACATGCTGCCTGAACCACTGCCAGAACCAGAACTCGCCGAACCAGAGGAACTCGAATTCGCCTTCTTCTTGAACTGTTTCCCTCGAGGTCGAAACCTTTGGCGATTCGACTACTGCTGCTACCCTTGAGGAGAATAGAAAGATTGCGACGCATCCTGCACAGGCTGATAGGTGCGTCCAGTAGTCAGCTGAGTCGGAGCCTCTACCTCCAACAAACTCTCCTCAATATCCACTGCTCGGTTCACTGCCTCTATGTAGGTCGCAGGTGAACCAGAAAAGACCATCCGGTACAAATCAGGCCTCAAGCCTTTCAGAAATTTGTTCCTCTTCGTCCTCTCCTGGTTGTCTACGTGTGGCACATAAATCAAAAGAGCAGAAAACTGCCGGGCATACTCAGCCACTCGCTTGTTACCCTGCTTCAGGTTGTCGAATTCCCGCTCGCGACTGTTATAGAAGGACTCCGGGGTATACTACTGTCGGAACGCCTCACAGAAGCTCTCCCAAGTGATCACAGCCCCACTATCACGAAGGATACGAGAAGTACCTCTCCACCAGCGCTGCACATTGTCTCTCAACTACAACACCGCCAGCTTCAGTCTCTTCTCGGGAGCGTATTCCAGAGTATCGAACAACTCCTCCATCCAAACTAACCAAGCCTCAGTCATCGCACCACCCTCGGCTGTAGAAAACGTCGGAGGGTTCGTCCGCTGAAACCTAGCTAAAACCAACTCCATCTCGCCTATCTGTCTAGTAACGTTCTCAACCTGATGAACATCATCATCGCTACCTGCCCTAGACTCCTCCTCGGTACGTCTAGTCGTCCTATCTCTTCCTCTCCTCGGCGGCATCTAAACAAGTTTAGAGGTAAGATCTCACAGCAGATATATCATATAGACAGATAAAAGATCACATAAGTCACAGAGTCAATCAAAAATCAAATCAAAACTCTGTGCCTAGACTCGAGTGTGATCAAAGGAAATCGAGCTTATCCCAGTTTAAGCTCTGATACAAAAAATGTCAGGCCCCGTGATAATCACTCATGATTACAGCACAAATATGCACATAATAGCGGAAGCATAAAATAGGGCTTAAAAATTTTTCGAAATCATTTGGGCCTGAACTCAAAATCATCATTCAAAATATTCATAATCAAAATACGAGTTGACTCAAACTCATATAAAACAGGTAACATCAAATCTCAAATCAATAACAGATCCCCAATACAATAAAACACGGGGCATCCCCCGGTTTAATACATATCATAAAATAAACTGGGATTCAAGGAAACGGGGATCGACCAGCTGGCACTCCACTCGGTCCAGCTTGGTTACCTGAAGATCCTGCAAATGGGTAACACAGACCCAAACAACACAAAAGCAGGAAAAGAAATACGAGGTCAAGCCTCAGTACGAAGAGCGATCAAAACAGCTAATCATGCAACACGCTATAATCGATGCTATGCAATGCATGAGGGATATCAAGGATCGGATAGCTAGACCAGTGTATCAACTGGAAAATCATCTCAATCAGCCTCTATACCCGCACGGTGTATCAACCGGGAAAATCATCGGTCCGTGATCTTCAGAGCCCGTCAGCCCATCATATCTCGGTGGTAGACACTCGAATCCGGTAGTCACCACTCCGATGATAGCGTTGGACTTTTCAGGCACGACACATCTGTCGGCCAGTCACAACGTGGCTATCAATCAGGTCATCAATCAATCTGTCAATCAGGCTCAAGATGTATGCATGTATGCCAATCAATATTCAATTCACAATGCATGAAATTCAATACGTGACAACAGAATGTACAACTCAAAAAATTCAAAAAACTGTATCACGTAAAAGCACAGAATCACATCAGCAGATTTCATAACATCAATCACAACCATGTCCACTCTCAAAGCTGTTAAATCTGCTCAATTCATACCTTCAACGGCTGATAACTACCTCAACAGATTTACAAAGGCAGGGCACAAACAACTGAAGCAAGTCAGCTTCCTTCTGCTACGACAATCACGGTAGGATGCACCTAGAACCTCAAACTTGTTAAGGAAACTCAATAATTAACTCATAACTAGTTCAATTCGGAACTTCTCAACAATATTTCCTACGGCCAAGAACCTAACTCCGGTTCTACTTCTAAACAAAGTACTAGCAGCTAATACTAAGCTTAGAATGGCAGGAAATCCTTACCCAGAAGCTGAAACTAGCAAAAGAACTATCGAGTTCCACTGTACGAAGAAACCAGCAACTTCGCGATCCTCTCCAAGGTCGTTATACAGCCTCAACTGGTTAACAATCGGAAGAGAAACTCACAAGGAATCTAGCGCCACCAAAATCGCTCAAAACAATGGCGAAGAACGGCGGCAATCGACGGGAAAAGAGTTACGGTGAACAGTAGCTAAACGAGGGTTTGATGATGGAGATGAGAAATATCGGGCTCTAAATAATTCTAAGTGTCGATCAACACTTGTCTATATAACTCCATACAACAGCTGCTGATTTAATCTATCAGACATTGCTACAGTAGGAATCTTACAACAGAAACCAGCTTTTCCTCTCAACGAAATCAGCAGAAACCATCAGACGTTGCATTCTCTTCACGCACCAAAACGACGCCGCATCAACTAATCAAAACAACGCCGCAGCGTTCCAACAGCTGAAATACGCTTATTAACTCATAGCGTAACTACACAAAACGACGTCGGGGATACGTCATCCTCGCTGCCAACAGCTGATCATACCAACATCTGGTCACGCTAAACAATTCAAACGACGATGTATCAAGAACACGTCACCTTCGCTGCCAACAGTTGATCAAAAGCGTTGCACCCAAAACGCTGTGTTTCAACTTATCAAAACGACTTCGCTTCACCATAAGCGACTGGTTCCTCAAACCAACAGCTGGTCACTCGACTAAATCAATCCCTCTCAATCGCAGCTGCTGATTTGCACTTCAACAACAGCAGTCAACACAAAAAGGTTGACCAATACGTGTCACGTTCTCGTTAATCCTCGCACCCGCGCACTTGCTGCCAGCAGATACCTCTTCAAGCGCTACTACTGAATAGCAAAACGACGACGCATTATTCACTCGCTACAGTAGATGTCTGAAATGCGCTACGTCTGATTTCCTTGCATTAACGCTACGTCTGATTTTCACAAAACTACGGCTTATTACTCCTGGGCCATCAACGACTGATCAGACTTCACCAACTAGCGCTACATCTGAACACTAACGCCTGAATTCCACTGGAATCAGATTTCTCTCTTAAAACCCTCAAGATCCACGCGACTAATCCCAAATCAATTCGATTAATCACTAATCTAAAATCTGATTCCTCACATACCAGGTCGTTGAATACATCAAGCTGGTTCACCAGCTTGGCATAAGAGCAGAGTAATGATCATGCACAGCGAGTGAAGAGCAGAACTGTTCAAGCGTAGATAAAGTGCAACGTACAAGTCAGTGTTCAAGTGTCGATGAATAGACAAGCGCAGTGATCAAGTGCAGGTCAGATCACTAGGCGCAATAATAATCAGTTCATCCTAGGAATCGGGACTGATTATTATAATCACTGGTGCTCGATTGCAGTTCTACGAGGATAAGCTTTAAAGTATCCTCAAAGAACTGGCTCAATCAACCAGTTGATTAACTATGTGCTTGTTGATTGTTTGAAAGAGGTGTCTGAATGGACCAAGAGAACAAGCAAGTAACACTATGGCTCTTGACGATAAGAATAGAGCCCAGCTAGTTAAGGAAAAACCAGCTTGAACTGAAGAAGACCAGCTCGGGGTAGAGAAAACCAGATCGGGGAGATCTGGTCGAGCTGGATGCTTTTGAGCGAGCTGGATGATGGAGAAGATGAAGATCTTAGTGTAATGAACAAGTCAGCTCGAAGCAGCTCAGAGCAGATGACAAGAGCAGATGACAAGAGCAAATTAGAAAAGTTGCTATCAAGAGCAGTCAAGATGAAGAAGCAATCAACTCGAAGTAAAGACTAGCTCAGTACAAACGAGACAAAACAGGCTGGAAAGCTGTTTAAGGTAAAACCAGCTCGGATATCATGACAGATGCTATCAAATCTATGAGGGCAGATGCTTTTCAGTATTCGAATCTGTAACGCCCAGAAACATTTAAATCCACAATTAGAAAGTTTTAAGAGTTGAGAGATATATAAAATAATATCGTAAATCAACTTTCATATGGTTGATTTTTCATATTTGAGGCAACGTTGCGAGAGCTGTCCAGCCGGTCCACACAAGCCGATTTATTTCCCTTTCAAATAAAAATGGTTTGGATTTCATCTTTAGTTGATTTTTTAAAATGCAGTAGCACTTTTAAGTATTTTTAAGCACTTTTGAAAGAAAACGTGTTCGACATTAGATTTCAGATTTTATATAAAAGCTGTCGAACCAATTCATTTGCATTTTTATTCTCAAATATTTCACTTTTCACAAGCGGTGCTCTCTGCAAGAAAAACCGAACAAAAGCTTTCAAAACTCTTCATAGGAAGTGATTGGATTGTGTTGATTCAGGCCGGATAAACTCTCCGTAATTGTTGTCGCAGATAAAGGCAAGTAAACTCTGTTTCTTGTTACACTCTTGAAAGCATATATTGTTTCTACTGCATGTTTGTATGAGTTTTAAAAGGTTTGAGAACTGTTTTTGATGTTCTTCAAACGCAGAATTTAAGTTATGATGTTTTACGTAAAGAAAGTATGTGTTTGCTGAGATTTTGATTCAGAAAAGATGTTCGAAAAAGTTTTAAGATGTTCGTTCTTGTTTCTTCCTGAGATTTTTGGGATATTCTTCAAAGCAGCTCGCGAGAACCTTTCGTGATTCCTGTCAGTAGCTTACAAACAGCTTTGAAACTTTTGTATCAGTAGCTTACAAGTAGCTTCGTCATTTTGTTTCTGGAGTTTTCCTTAGATATTTTCGATTTCTTCAGATTGAGGAAACTTTTTAAGTTTCGATATTTCAAGCTAAGTCCGAAATCTGATTCCTTTTGCAACTGTTTTATGTTGAGATCTGAATTCATATTCCAAATCTGTGTTGACTTCGTTTGACCATTAAAATCTGAACTGTTCATTTAAGTCATATTGACTTTTCCTAATCTGAGTTGACTAAACTCACATCTTATTTTCTACCGAACGTTGGTACGCTTGCGTATTTTTCATACTCAGAGCTGATTTCAGTCTTCTTATTCGATTGAAACCCCATGAATTTCCAATAGTTACTGAACATCGAAAAGGGTTTTAAAACAGCAAACCATACTTGACAGAGATCTGTTTCAGATCAAGAAAGGAAAGAAAAGCAAGTTTCAAAAAAGAAAAGAAAAGATAGTACAGAAAGAAAAGAAAGTTTTTCAGAATGTTTAGAGCTTTTTGGCATAGACAACAGATGGTCTCCATAGGAAGGGTGAGGACGATGGCTGACGAACCACTGTGTCCCTTAAAATTGAAAGGGACAGGATTATGGTTAGCAAACTATAATCCCTTTCACAGAAAAGATGGGATATATTCCATAGACCTGATATCGGATGACAGTTTGATCAAGCGACCGTGACCTCTGTACAGGTGTCTAAGCCATATTTCGAATTAAAAGATAGAATAGAACACAGGGTGATTTTAATCACGACTCGGAGAAAGATTTAAGATTCTTCCTTTTAAAAGCAAGTAAATGTTTTAAATCATGTGCAGTTATGCTTTCAGAGTTTCCAGATCAACAGTTTATATTGTTCAGCTTTTCAAGTTTTTCTCAGTTTACAGATTTTCAGATTATCGTATTCAGTATACGTATTGTCCAGATTTGACCTATTGTAAAAATAAAGATATTGATATGCTAGCATTGCCTTCCTGAGTTATTCCAGATTTACTTGCTGAGCCCCTAGGCTCACTAGTTTTCTTGAGTGAAGGTGATGAACAGTAGGGAGCTGGATGGTGTGAGCTGGAACAGATCGGAGGTGTTTACGTGGACATCAGTTTCCGTTCATTTTTCAGTCTCTTCTGTTTTGATGTAATCTGATCAGAATTTTACCCTTGAACGTTGTATGAATTTCCGCACATTTATATATGATCAGATCTGTTTTGGTTTATTCCAATTCTATAAATACAAAGTTCTATTCTTTCGCAATTCAGTCCAGAAAATTGTATGTTGTTTATTTAAATCCGCATACAAACTTTTATATTCTTTCAATTTGAACCCCAATACTTATTAATTTAAGTTAGAAAAGCTCAGCCCTTTACAATATCGATTTGCTTGTAATGTCTTCTCAAGTACAGTGCTCACGTGCTTAAAGTGAGGAAAAGCCTGCAACAACAAAGGACGCAAAGTACAACAGCGTCAGAAGACTTTTCAACGGCTATAACTTTGCATCCAACGGATATAACTCCGCGTCAGGCTATATATATCAAGAGCAGAGCACAAGCAAAAGGGTAATGTATCAGGCCTCGTGCACAATACAGAGTCAAACCACGCAAAACAATAGCGGAAGTATACAAAAGTGGCTTAAAATTTTCGCTTTGGCCTGACGATTAAACATATTATTTAAAATACAACAATACTCAAAATATCCCAGTAATTAAAATCACTTAGTACAACAATACAACATTAAAACATATATCAAGTACCAAACAACAACTACTACAAAGCACATGACAACCCCCGGCTAACAGTACTGATACATAATATGCTATACGCTAACTGGGACACTCTAACCACCTCCTGGGGCACCTCCAGTTGGGTCTACTCCACGACCGGCAGAGTAACCATGATAACCTGAAAACACACACAGGCAACAAACAACCAAGCCCCAGAGGGACAGGGGTCAAACCCCAGTACGGAGAGCAATTGAAAAACAGCAGTTAGATAGCAACAGATAAAATGCAAATGCTATGCATGAGATCAAGGCTACAACCGAACACAGGGAGCCAAAGGATTCCAAGGACATCTCAACAACTGAAATCCGAACAGAAGGCATTGGCCACAATGTGTGTGAGTATATGGGAGCTACCCACTCATCTCAGCACACGGTACCAGGTGCATAATCAACGCTCAACCTGCTGTTGCCCAACACATGATATGTGGGAGCTACCCACTCCGCTCACGGTGGCTAACAGTCCCAACAGGGAGATGAGGGACGGGAGTTACCCGCGCGCCTCTACAATCACCCTGGCACGCTCAAATCAGTAAACATAAGGCACGGCTACAAGAGATCTGAAACAACATGGAACAGATGCGTGTATGAAGTGCAACACAATGCAACAGATACAACATCACAAAACAGCAAGCATAAGCACATATCCATGCCAAATCTCAATGCTGTAACAAGATCACATCCGTACCTCAAGTCTCTGTGCAACAATTACTACAAACTGGGTCCGAGCAACGCAGATCTCACACCTGCTAATCCAATTACAAACAACTGCTCAAGGACCGTAACACATAAAAGCAACAGCTGGGAGCTACAAACTCGACCAGAGCTATACTACCCCTCTAACTCAACAGAGAGCTCTAAACAAAACACAAGGCAGGGTCTGAACACTTACCCCAACAAGCTAGGAGGGAACGCTAACAAACTACAGAAGGGAGATGTCTTCGCACACCTCACCAACTTCAAGCAAACGTCAAAAGCAATATCCAAACGAAGAGTCTCAGCAAGAGGAGTCCAACGCTACCACTCTTACTTCAATCGGAGCTGTCTACCGTCGGCAATCGAAGAAGATAAGGATCGGTGAACAGTAGCTAGGGTATCATGACAGAGATCTACAATCGAGAAATATTCTAAGTGTCGGGAAATAATACAAAGCAACGAAGACCAAGTCCTCTTATATACTCAAATCTATTCAAGCTTCTAAACAGATCTCACCGACAAATTAAATCTCAAAGCTGATATTCCCGCTCGCATCCAGATCTCTCAACAGATCTCACTCTACGCCAAAGCAGATCTCTACTAACTCAAACGACGTCGCACCGCTTCTACTGTCACATCTAGACACGTCACCTGCTACTCAGATCTGAATCGCTAGCGCCAACAAAATCTGAACCCAAAACGGCGTCGCTTCCGAACATGTTAGGATAAAATTTATGGTTTTGGTGATAACAAAATGGAACAAGTTATCTGGTGTTGTCTATAGGAAAGGAAAACCAGTCGACAGGATTGCTATTCAGACGCAAGGAACAGTATATCAAGACACAAGCTTTTGTACTAGAAACGACGGCGTTTTGAAGTAATCAACCAGTCGAGAGCTTTCAAATAGTGGCTTACATCCAGTCGCAGTGAACAGTGGTTAGCATCCAGTCGCAGTAAACAGTGAAGTATAACCAGTCGAGAGTTTTGCAAACGATGTCGTATGGTTAAGTTGAACGACAGCGTTTGGATAACCAGTCGCAGGATAGTTTTGGCAATCCAGTCGCAAGATCTCAAATGGTAGCATGTGCAAACGACAGCGTTTTATTTAGTTAAAGCGACACCGTTTTGCAACCAGACGCAAGCTACAGTGGAGCTATATCCAGACGAGAGTTACAAGGTTTTATTCAACCAGTCGTTGGATCTTATGTATAACCAGACGCTGGAAAATCACACGTGGAAACCAGTCGACGCATACAAGTATTTTCCAGTCGCAACTTTTGAAACCACGTTGAAGGAAATTGGATCTGGTTGTCAAATTTGTTTCAGGCACAAGCTAAAATTGATTCAAATATGATCGTTTACTCAATTGGAAAAGATTCGTAGAATCGTACAAATTGCCTGGAATTAAGGGAACAAGATTGGTACTATTTTTGGATGAATAGTACACATTGGCAGAGGTCGTTACAACGGGATGGCTCATATATGGAAATAATTCTCGTATCCCTGACTTAACGCAATTTACCTTGTTGTGGAGCAGGATTGACGGCGTACTACTGTCAGAAATTCAAAAAGGATTTGTTGCCTTATTTGGATTCATCGACCGTTGGATGAAGGATATAAATAGCAGACGCTTTGAATTGAAGAAAACAACTCTTGCTATTGCTATTACTGAAGCGCTGTCAAAATACTCTCAGAGCTTATTCTTCGTTGAAATCTTCATAAAGCTCAAAGACTCGAAGAACCTTACAGTTGTTCTTCATTTGAAATTCCTTCGAGTCAATATTCTGGTTATCTTGTTTTCATTGTTGAAACCAGAAGATATTTACAGTCTCTAGATACGTGTTTTCATTGTTATATTCCATAGAGTCTGTAACGAACTGTCTTGGTTAAGAAGTTCGAAAAACGTTCAAAGTCTTGTAAACCAGCAGCGAGGTCTGCGTGAAGTGTTGTAAAGCGCTAGGAGTTCTCGTAGCTGCGGGTTACGGGATCGGGTGTTTGTAGAAAGGCTACTCTCATCAAAGTATTTTAGTGCTACCTTCCGAGGAGGAAGAAGGGGAGACGTAGGATATTGATATCCGAACTTCCAGAAACAAACTCTTGACTCTATCTCTTACTTAAACATTTATTTAGTGTTGCGCATTGTTCACTGTTCACAAACTAATCGGCCTTTTTCCGCACATATATTGTTGGCTGAGAAGTTTGCATAAAACTGAGATCCAAACATTTTAAAAGAGTTTTGAAATAGAAAAAATCGAAGGAGTTCATTCAACCCCCCCTTCTGAACTCCTATTTGCTTAGTGATCCTATTTCCGGGACCATCAAGTGGTATCAGAGCAGGAAATCTCAGTTATTGAACAGTTATCTTTGTGCTTTACATCATATTAATTTGTCTACCTCACAAAACAAGATTCCTTTGTTCTCCAGAGATGAATACGATGACTGGAAGATTCGCATGCAGGCGCATCTTGCTGCTATGGATGATGAGATGTGGAATGTTATTACTGATGGGCCATTGAAGATAATGAAGCCCAATCTTGCGTTTTCAGTGTCAAATGGTGAGGCTCAGTTCCTTGAAAAAGACAGACGTGAGTACACCAATGATGACAAGAAGAAAGCAAACTTGGATAATGTGGCCAGGGACATCCTATACAAAACGCTGGACAAAGACAAAAATATGTTCAGCAAAATAAAGACCTGTGCCACAGCAAAAGAAATATGGGAAAATCTTGTCCAAATATGTGAAGGCAGCGATGAAACGAAAGAGAACAAGCTGACAGTGGCTCAGCAAAAATATGAAGCAATCAAGATGAAAGACGGCGAAACAATGACTGAATTTGACGAGCGCTTTAGTGCTATTATCATCGAGTTGAACAGCTTGGGCAAAGAGTACAGTAACCGGGAGTTAGTGCTAAAAGTGATGAGAGCCCTGCCCAGGTAAAATCTTGTCCAAATATGTGAAGGCAGCGATGAAACGAAAGAGAACAAGCTGACAGTGGCTCAGCAAAAATATGAAGCAATCAAGATGAAAGACGGCGAAACAATGACTGAATTTGACGAGCGCTTTAGTGCTATTATCATCGAGTTGAACAGCTTGGGCAAAGAGTACAGTAACCGGGAGTTAGTGCTAAAAGTGATGAGAGCCCTGCCCAGAGAGTGGGACGTGAAAACCATGGCTATGAGGGAATCAAAGGACTGACATACAGGAAAGAAGAGCGATACAAACGCGATGAGGAAGATAATGAAAGAACTGTTGATAGGTCTAAGGATAGGATAAAGGACAAGTTCAAAGAAAGATCAAGCGACAGAAAGATGAAAACCAGCAGCAACAAAAGATTCAGTCGCAAGCATGATCGCAAAGTGTTGGTGGCTGAAGAAAGCACCAAAAGCTGG
>KV018497.1:251994-268943 GCA_001598015.1 Dorcoceras hygrometricum
GAACCAAAGGTCTGATTGATAAGTGTGACGTCATCTGAATATGTTGCGTCTGGACACTCAGATGTTGCATATATACAGTTGATACTTATGTGTGACCAGATCTTGGTTACCTAGCGATATATTAAAATACCAGCTGCGATGTTATAAAAACTAGTCGCAGCAGTTGTGACTTATTACTTTTTGGCGCGCGTTTCTACGATTGAAATGTGTATTTTGCAAATATTCTTTGAAAAATATTCTGCTTGCTTAAAATATTTTGCAAAATCTTTTACTCCGTACTGTTGCAATATTTTGAAAATCTTTTCCCAAAATAGTACGCGCCTCTGGATGATTGACACGTGTTTTTGTCATCATTCCAGCAGTCACATCTACATCGTTCGCTCTCTAAAACTTTTCGTATTCCTTATATATATTACGCGCTTACTGTTTATCTTATTCTACCTTGCTTCATTTGCACTCTCGTATTCTCTTGTATTCTTTCTATCAAATACATTGCAGGTACTCTAACACTTTCTCATTCATCGGAAATGGCATCCTCCTTAATCAGTCGTAGCCACCACGTCGATTTCGACTCTGTTTTTCGCTTTGATGATACTGGTATAGTACAGATGTTTGAAACTCTTGTATCGATGGGATTGATGGAATTCTTGGGATGTTCCGCTATCTTTCATGAACAAGCTCTTATCGAGTTCTTTGAAAATGGTTCCGTGAGAGATGGCATGGTTGTTAGTGCCATCAGTGGCACAGTTGTTGAGATCAGTGAATCTGTTTTTGCTGCGGCGTTTGGGTTGCCAACGAAGGGGCTGACAGACCTATCGGAGGTGCCCAAGGATCTCTTATCTAACGCGCAACGTCTTTTCTCTGCTTCTGAAAAGGAGGTTAGTACTTCGTGTCTGAAAAAGGAAGTAAAGATGCCGTTTCGTCTGTTAAGTGATATTTTGGCGAAGTCTCTGTTTGTTAAAGCCGGGTCTTTTGATGCGGTGACTCGTGATCGGTTCCTATTAATGACGGCGATCACATTTGACGTCAAAATCAATTGGGGAAATCTCTTTTTTGGAGTGCTCAAAGAGATGGTGACTCCTGACTCACGCCAGGCCAAGGGTTTCGCTATCCAAATTTGTGTTTTGTTGAAAAATATACCCGGACTGGAGCTTGGTGACTCCAAGGCATTTCCTGCTCCCCGCATCTTGAATGAGAAGACTGTTCACCGCATTGTCTCAGTAAATGAAAATGTTGGGGTCGAAGAGGTGGGCGATGCACCTCGGGCTAAGACAACACCGGTCAAGAGGACGGTGTCCAAGAAGAGGCCGGCGAGTGTTGATGCTGATGTGGCTCCGGTAATTAAAAAGAAAAGGACCACTAAAAGCAATCCAGTCGCAGCTAAGAAACTTGTGCTTGAAGAACCAATCGCTGCTGTCCCTTCGACTGAGGAGTACATACCAGTCAAGGAGATTGCTACTGAGGATGCCGATGCCACCATTAGACAAGTCCTAACTCAATTGGACTTGATTTTTGAAAAACAAGATGATGTACAAGGTGGTCGGGTTGAGACCTGGTTTGATCGGGATTTTGATGAAGCGTTTGATGTTGGGGATCAAGAGGACCAGGCCTCTGAAAATTTAGATCACATTTTCTTGGAATTGGATACAACTGGGCAAATAGCTGGAACAATGGATGTTGGGGAGTCTAGTAAGCAAACTGTAGGCAGCAAGCGAAGCTTTGAGGAGCTCATGTCTGTCGATGATCTTCTGGTGCAAATTTGTGATGACATGATGTTACCGTCCATCACTGACGCGGAAATTTCAAAGATCAGGATTGGTGAATCTACTGCCTCTGAAAATTTAGATCACATTTTCTTGGAATTGGATACAACTGGGCAAATAGCTGGAACAATGGATGTTGGGGAGTCTAGTAAGCAAACTGTAGGCAGCAAGCGAAGCTTTGAGGAGCTCATGTCTGTCGATGATCTTCTGGTGCAAATTTGTGATGACATGATGTTACCGTCCATCACTGACGCGGAAATTTCAAAGATCAGGATTGGTGAATCTACTGTTATGCATGATAAAGGGAAGGGACTCTTGGTCGAGGATGAGCCTGTCCAAAGAAATCCTGCGCAAGAAACGGTAGAACTTATCTGTGGAGATGTCGAATTTTTGGTGGATCTTCGTGATCAGGTGATGGCTGATGTGGTTGATTTCTTTCATTCTTTCTCCCTGAATAAATTGACAGATCTTGATGCATTACTGGCGTTGAAAGCGAAGGAAAAGTTGATGTTGGATTGGGCCGAGACAGACTCACTGGAAACGGCCGTGAAGAGAAGATTGTATATTCTTGCCAGGTACCGGGAAATGCTGCTCAGAAAATTCTTGGATTCTCATCGACAATATCTTGTGTCTGGGCAACCGTGGATGGCAACTGCAAGCCAAATATTTGATCTTTTGTCTGCCGTCCACTCTAAATCTCTGGAAGCTCTTCGCATTCAACAGCAAGAACATGGTATTATTTTCGAGCAACCTTGCACTTCTACAGCTTTTGATTACGCCGTAGATTGCGGCGCTGTGTTCGCCCAATTTTTCTCCATGGCCAAGTCTACCTGTTGGGTGAGACCGATGATTTTTGTGGATGGAAGTTGGACGCCCCTGCAGGGCCCTGGTTTCTGGAGGAGCGGATGCAGGTTGTCATTATTTCTGAACAAAGTAGAGATGGCCGCCCCTGCTGTTCAAGATATTTTTGTTCCCTCTGTTTTGTTTATTGAGCCAGTACAGTATTGGGGAGCCGCTCTGTTGTTGGTAAATATTTGGGCGTGGCACCGTGTCTGTTCAGAGGCTACTCAGTTTAGTATGTCTGGGCGTCTACGACCTGACTTTTTGTCTTCAGATATTGTTATTAGAAATTTGGGTGTTGAACGGCTGCCGGATTACTTTCTTGATGAGTTTGCACATGGTGTCAATACAGGCTATTTTGCAGATTCTCTTAGTGATTCCAGTGGTAAATCAGGTTCCAATTTTGATTCAGCGTCTTCCAGTGGGGACACAGTGTACAGGTCTCCTTCTCCACCGGATTATGCCTATGCATTGGGACCACCTATTTTGTCGACTACTGCTCAGGAAGAGAAACTGTATTTTGTTCAGAGTCCCGCATCTTCTCCGGCCGCTTCTCCTCTTCAGGAATCTAGTTCCTCCTCTTCTAATGGTTCTATGCATTTTGACTCTGAGGACTTGCCTGTGCGTGATCAAGCAGCTGCCCATACATCAGTACCAGTTGATTCCAATGTGTCTACCGCTGCTCTTGAAGATCTCAAATCTTATTTTTCTCAGCGCATTGATGAGTCTACCCACGAGATTCGCTCCAAGGTCAATACTGTTGAATTCAATGTTCGAGGAGATCTTGTTAAACAGCAAGCCTGGCTTCGCCAAACGTTTCAGGGTGCTTGTGATATTCTTGAGAGGCAGAGCCAGCAAATGAATGATCTGAAGAAAGGCTTGATGGCTCCTGTAGGGACGATTTTTCAAGATCTCTTTGATATCAAGTAAAAACTTTCAGGGTGCTTGTGATATTCTTGAGAGGCAGAGCCAGCAAATGAATGATCTGAAGAAAGGCTTGATGGCTCCTGTAGGGACGATTTTTCAAGATCTCTTTGATATCAAGAAAAACCAAAGAGCACAAGAGGCCAAACTAAATGCATTGGATGGACAAGTGGCTGCCCTCAGAAATGACCAGTTGGAGTTTCAGAACAGAATATCAGCGGATCTTCTAAGTCTTTCAACCCAATTTGCTGATATCGTCGAGTTTATTCGCGGCGGTGATGCCAAAAATGGGGAAAGTGGAAGTAGCAGCCGCCCTCCTCCTGTTCGTGTGGAGCGTCGCCCCTTGCCTACTCCTCAATCTCCTCGTGATGTTGCTGGTGGCAGTAGTGCAGTGAGAATACCAAATTTCCCATGCACTACTGGAACCTTTGCAGAACGAGTGGAACAGGCGTGAAGACACCTCTTAGAGAGCGGGCTAGTTATCTTTGTAGAAGAAGCAGCTGAAAGAATTCGCCAAGCAGATTTTCAGGAGTCTGACAGATTTCAAAGAGAAAGAGAGAGTGCTAGAAGAGAAAAGAGAAGTAGTTCCTCTAGAAGGAGAAGAGGACTTTGATCTAAATTTCTTTTGTACAAAACTTATGTACAACTCTTCTTGTGTAATGAAATTTGTTTTTCAGCAGCTCATGTGCAATTTATTTTTGCCTATCTATTTATTGTGGCTGCTGGAGTTTTGTCATCACGAAAAAGGGGGAAATTGTTAGGATAAAATTTATGGTTTTGGTGATAAAAAAATGGAACAAGTTATCTGGTGTTGTCTATAGGAAAGGAAAACCAGTCGAGAGGATTGCTATTCAGACGCAAGGAACAGTATATCAAGACGCAAGCTTTTGTACTAGAAACGACGGCATTTTGAAGTAATCAACCAGTCGAGAGCTTTCAAACAGTGGCTTACATCCAGTCGCAGTGAACAGTGGTTAGCATCCAGTCGCAGTAAACAGTGAAGTATAACCAGTCGAGAGTTTTGCAAACAATGTCGTATGGTTAAGTTGAACGACAGCGTTTGGATAACCAGTCGCAGGATAGTTTTGGCAATCCAGTCGCAAGATCTCAAATGGTAGCATGTGCAAACGACAGCGTTTTATTTAGTTAAAGCGACACCATTTTGCAACCAGACGCAAGCTACAATGGAGCTATATCCAGACAAGAGTTACAAGATTTTATTCAACCAGTCGTTGGATCTTATGTATAACCAGACGCTGGAAAATCACAGGTGGAAACCAGTCGACGCATACAAGTATTTTCCAGTCGCAACTTTTGAAACCACGTTGAAGGAATTGGATCTGGTTGTGAAAGTTGTTTCAGGCACAAGCTAAAATTGATTCAAATACGATCGTTTACTCATCTGGAAAAGATTCGTAGAATCGTACAAATTGCCTGGAATTAAGGGAACAAGATTGGTACTATTTTTGGATGAATAGTACACATTGGCAGAGGTCGTTACAACGGGATGGCTCATATATGGAAATAATTCTCGTATCCCTGACTTAACGCAATTTACCTTGTTGTGGAGCAGGATTGACGGCGTACTACTGTCAGAAATTCAAAAAGGATTTGTTGACTTATTTGGATTCATCGACCGTTGGATGAAGGATATAAATAGCAGACGCTTTGAATTGAAGAAAACAACTCTTGCTATTGCTATTACTGAAGCGCTGTCAAAATACTCTCAGAGCTTATTCTTCGTTGAAATCTTCATAAAGCTCAAAGACTCGAAGAACCTTACAGTTGTTCTTCATTTGAAATTCCTTCGAGTCAATCTTCTGGTTATCTTGTTTTCATTGTTGAAACCAGAAGATATTTACAGTCTCTAGATACGTGTTTTCATTGTTATATTCCATAGAGTCTGTAACGAACTGTCTTGGTTAAGAAGTTCGAAAAACGTTCAAAGTCTTGTAAACGAGCAGTGAGGTCTGCGTGAAGTGTTGTAAAGCGCTAGGAGTTCTCGTAGCTGCGGGTTACGGGATCGGGTGTTTGTAGAAAGGCTACTCTCATCAAAGTATTTTAGTGCTACCTTCCGAGGAGGAAGAAGGGGAGACGTAGGATATTGATATCCGAACTTCCAGAAACAAACTCTTGACTCTATCTCTTACTTACGCATTTATTTAGTGTTGCACATTGTTCACTGTTCACAAACTAATCGGCCTTTTTCCGCACATATATTGTTGGCTGAGAAGTTTTGCATTGAACTCCTATTTGCTTAGTCCATCAGAACACTCAGATCTCTATCTGAAGACCAACGCTGCTCACTGCTGAGTCTCGCCCGCTAAACCAAAACGCTAGTTCTAACTAAACCAAACGACGTAGTTTAGCTACTCGCTACAGAAACGCGCTAGGAGACATCTGAATGCCCTCGATAATAGATTTCTCCTCAAATCTGAAAACCAACAATCCAGGGACAACTGCTCACGTCACCACTGCTGAACACTAGCATTCAGCGATGACCCATGCTCACTCCTGATCGCTGAATTCAAATCCTCTACTCTCCAGAATTGTTCTAAGGACTAAAACAAGGCCCATTAGCTTCTCCAAGCATATCGACTCAAAGTTGAACATCCAGATCTGTTCAAGCTCAATATGAATCCAATAAAACCCGATTAATTAACTCAATTAATCTCATCAGCTTTTTGGGTCTCACATCTCTCCCCCACTAAAACAGGATTTCATCCTCGAAATCAAACAGCTCAAGATCAAGAGTTCAAGATAACTGGGGAAAAGAACTTAAGCAAACATCTTTCGAGAAGTAACAAAGAACCAACTACTAGAATCTAATACAACACTCACTCAAACAGATGCGGACACTCACGCTGCATCTTCTCTTCCAGTTCCTAAGTAGCTTCCTCTTTACCATGTTTGCTCCACTGAACCATTACTAAGGGAATGGTCTTATTCCTTAGCGGTTTCTCTTTTCTATCCAAGATCTGCAAGGGATATTCCACATAGCTCAAAGTCCGATCTAACTCTACCTCGTCAGTTCTCAACACATGCGAGGGATCTGTCTCATACTTCCTCAACATCGAAACATGAAACACATCTTGTAAGGAAGACAAATCTGGTGGCAACAGCAAACGATAAGCCAAAGGGCCAATCCTCTCAGCTATCTCATAGGGACCAACATAACAAGGAGCTAACTTTCCCTTGTTTCTCTTTTCTATCCAAGATCTGCAAGGGATATTCCACATAGCTCAAAGTCCGATCTAACTCTACCTCGTCAGTTCTCAACACATGCGAGGGATCTGTCTCATACTTCCTCAACATCGAAACATGAAACACATCTTGTAAGGAAGACAAATCTGGTGGCAACAGCAAACGATAAGCCAAAGGGCCAATCCTCTCAGCTATCTCATAGGGACCAACATAACAAGGAGCTAACTTTCCCTTGAGACAAAATCTCATAACACTGCGGAAAGAAGAAACCTTAAGGAAAACTAGATCACCAACCTCAAATTCTAAAGGCCTACGCCTCTTGTTCGCATAACTAGCTTGGCGATCTTGTGCAGCTTTCATTCTCTGGCGAATCAAATCCACTTGATCTCTCACTTCTGCACAAACTCTGGAGAAGACAGCTGCTTCTCCCCCACTTCTCCCACATATCGGCGATCTGCACTTTCTGCCATACAAAGCTTCAAATGGTGCCATCCCAATCGTGACCTGATAGCTGTTATTGTAGGAAAACTCAACCAAAGACAACGAGTCTTGCCAGCTACCACTAAAGTCCATCACAACAGCTCTTAACATATCCACTAAAATCTCGATAGTTCTCTCAGATTGGCCATCTGTCTGGGGGTGATACGCTGTACTCATCGCCAATCTAATACCCAAGCTATTTGCAAACTCTTCCAAAACCTAGAAGTAAATCGAGGATCACGATCTGAAACAATCAAAACTGGCACACCATGCAAACGCACCACAAAATCTACGTACAGTTTCGCCATCTTCTTCAAAGAATAGGTCATGTTGTAGGGAATGAAGTGCGCAGACTTCGACAATCTGTCAACTATCACCCAAACTGTATCACAACCTCTGCTGGAATGAGGCAAATGCATGACAAAATCCATAGCTATGTGCTCCCAATTCCATTGTGTGAGACCTATATTTTATGGAAGATTAATGTTAGATTAATCGGTTTTAGGAATTTTGGAAGTTTTCGTAATTTTGGTGTTGAGTTAGCAACTGGTCGGTGGTGAAAACCAGTCGTAGCGTGTATTTGTAATGCGGGAGATCAAACGCCGTCGTTTTGCGTTGAGTAACCAGTCGTTGGCAAAGTCTGCCAGCAGATAGTATCTTAGGCGTGCGTTGGGAAGGATCTGCCAGCAGCAACGCTTACGTGGATTTCAGCAGAGAGCGCTAAGGAATTCCAAAACGGTGACGTTTTGTGAGGTATCTGCTGGGTGTTATCTGTTAGCAGCAAGCTCCTGTAGCAAAGTGCAATACGCCGTCGTTTGGATTAGTGGAGGCGACGTCGTTTTGGTTAGCGCTAAGTATTCAGCAGCTGGTGTGTTTGCCTCTAGTAGCGATCAGTCGTTGCATGTGTTAGTTCAACAGATTTGCTGACGTGTTTAAGCAACGCCGTTTAGCTTAGTTGAAACGCTGCGTTTTAATGTCGCGTCTGGTACCAGCTGCAAGGATATGTTGCGTTGTGAGAGAAATCCAGTCGCTGGTTTTGGGCGACCAGCTGTTGACAGATAGGATGGCGTAAGCTGTGCGACGTCGTTTAGTTAAGTTTCCACGATGCCGTTTTGCTAGCGTTGTTGGAGAGATTCAGCAGCTGGTTTGTTTTGCATGTGCTGGTTTTATTTTCAGCGAGTGTCGACTGGTTTGTTGGTGGGATCTGTTGGCAGCTGTTGAGGAGTTTATATAATTGAAGACTTGGTCTTCGATCGTTTACCAGATCCCATACTTAGCGAAATATTCTCTCGATTGTCGACCTCTGTTCTTCGAACCCTAGTACAGTTCACCGTGAGTTTCTCCGGCAATTTCCCGTCGTTTTCGGCCACCGTTTGGTACGTTTGAGGTAGCGTTGGACTCCTCTCGAGAATCATTTCCATTCCATACCACTTTTGGAGGCTGTGCTTGGCTAGTTGAGGAACGCGAAGTTGCTGCCGATCGTGCGTTTTGTAGTGCAGGTAGAACTTCGTTCCTTTGTGATGAGATCTTGTTCCTAGCCTTGGTTTAAGCTTCCAGTAATTTTTTTTGATAGTAATTGTGTTGGTTGAGCGTGGCTCCCAGTCGTGAGCTTCTATTAGCATCCCTGAGAATTATGCTTCGTTGTTTAGCAGGTTTTTAACCAGATTTCTCAGGATCCCTTTGTGGTAATTGTTGCGCAGTATTGAGGTACGGATCTGAGCTTGAGGTAGCTGGGAATTGGCGTGAGATTTAATGTTAGATGGTTGCTCGTGCATTGTCGTGGATGTTGCTGTGTGCATATGTGGTTGCTGTTGATTTTAGCTGCTATGTTTATGCATACACACATTTCCCATATTGCATTCAGATTTCTGTTGCAGCCATTGCTTTGTATTCCGTTGTATTGCTGTTGTTTCTTACCAGGATGCGAGGGCGAGCGGCAATACCGCACTCTCATCTCCCTGCTGGGATCTATTAGCCACCATGCGCCGAGTGGTTAATTACCACAGTTCATGGGCAAGGCAACGACAGGTTGAGTTGTTTGATGCATCTGGTATTTGGGTGTAGTGTCAAAGGCGAGTGGCTCATTACCACACTTTGAACACACCCCGTGGCCACTGATTCGTTTCAGATCTCATGGAGCTATGTTTGAGTTCCTTGGCTCCCTTGTTGGTTGTAGCCTTCAGCTGTTATCCGGTGTCTCATTCATAGCATCTGCATTTTATCTTATGCATTTCCTTTAGCTATTTCAGTTGCTCTCTGTACTGGGGTTTGACCCCATGTCCCTCTTGGGCTTGGTTATTTTTACTTGTT
Source organism: Dorcoceras hygrometricum (assembly GCA_001598015.1). Classification (NCBI taxonomy): domain Eukaryota; kingdom Viridiplantae; phylum Streptophyta; class Magnoliopsida; order Lamiales; family Gesneriaceae; genus Dorcoceras; species Dorcoceras hygrometricum. The sequence continues at coordinate 261,516 of KV018497.1, forward strand.
GTGTTGTTTTTCAGGGAACCTAGGTTTTACAGCTGGTCGTGGCTTTAACCCAGCTGGAGGTGCCCCAGGAGGTGGTTAGAGTATCCCAGTTGCGTATAGCATATTTATATGTATCAGTATTATTAGCCAGGGGATGCCCTGTGCTTTGTCGTTGTATTCTGTTGATGGAGTCTGATACATGTTGTTCGTTGTTGTTATGCTATACTGTGTATTGTTGGCTGGTAGCCGCGTTTGGTTGTTTTTATAAACTGGGATATATTTTGAGTATCGCACTATTTTAAATTATATTGTTTTAAACCGTCAGGCCAAAAGCGAAAATTTTACCCGCTTTTTAGTAGCTTCCGCATGTGTTTGTATGTTTCATCTCTGATGTGAGCACGAGGCCTGACACATTGGGGCACCTCTAATCTTTGAAACAAACCACCAGGTCTCATCCTCTCTGCCTTGATTTGCTGACAATTCAGACATCGGGCTACAAAATCAGCAACATCACTCTTCAAACATGCCCACCAGTAATGCTTCTTGAAGGCATAATACATCTTCCTTGCACCAGGATGGAGACTGTATCTACTACAATGCGCTTCTCGCAAGATCTCTTCCTTAAGATCAATTAGATTTGGCACAACCAGCCTGCCACGAAACCTCAAACAACCATCAGAAGAAACAGAGTAGTCTTCCAAATGGATGGATCAGTCCTCTGAGCTGCTCTAATGCTAGCAACAATCTGTGGCTCAACTTGAAAAGAAGACACCACAACATAATCCTCAGCTGGTAAAATCTCCAACCAGTAGTGCTTAGATGCTCATGGACCTTCGAAATCTGCAATGAAGCCAGCATCGCCACTTGAGCCTTTCTGCTCAATGCATCAACAACTACATTCATCTTCCCAGGCTGATATGTGATCTCACAATCAAAATCTTTAAGTAGCTCCATCCATCTACGCTGTCTCATATTCAAATCTGACTGAGAAAACAGATACTGAAGACTCTTGTGGTCGGAGTACACCACAAACTGCTCACCATATAGATAGTGGCGCCAAATCTTCAAAGCAAAAACCATTGCTGCTAACTCCAAATCATGAACTGGGTAACGAGTCTCATGCGGCTTCAACTGCCGAGAGGCATACGCAATGACTCGACCATTCTGCATCAACACACAACCCAAGCTTCAACTGCCGAGAGGCATACGCAATGACTCGACCATTCTGCATCAACACACAACCCAATCCATTCAAAGATTCATCTGCACACACCACAAAACCACACGGCAGAGCTAACACAGGCACAATAGTTAGCTTCTCCTTGAGAAACAGAAAACTATTCTCGCATTGCACAGTCCACACAAACCTCTTGTCTTTCTGAGTCAACTGCGTCATTGGCTTAGCTATACTAGAGAATACCCCTATAAAACGTCGATAATAGCCAGCCAATCCCAAGAAACTACGAATCTCAACAACATTCTTGGGACGCTCCCAGTTAATCACGCCTCTACCTTACTGGGATCCACAGAAATGCCATCAACAGAAATCACGTGACCCAGAAACACAACTCGGTCTAACCAAAACTCGCACTTGGAGAACTTAGCATACAACTGCGAGTCTCGAAGCTTCTGAAGAACCAACTTCAAATGCTCTTTGTGCTGCAACAGAGTCTTAGAGTACACCAAAATGTCATCGATAAATACAATCACAAACTGGTCGATGAACTCTCTAAATACTCTATTCATCAAATCCATGAAAACTGCGGGAGCATTCGTCAATCCGAAAGGCATAACCAGAAACTCATAATTCCCATACCTCGTATGAAACACAGTCTTCTCAACATCCTGCTCTTGGATGCGCAACTGATGGTACCCCGAACGAAGATAGATCTTAGAAAACACAGCCGAACCCTGAATATGATCAAACAAATCATCGATCATAGGCAAAGGGTACTTATTCTTCACTGTTGCCTTATTCAACTGTCTAAAGTCGATACACATCCTCATCGACCTGTCCTTCTTCTTAACAAACAAGATAGGCGCTCCACACGAAGACATACTCGGTCTAATGAATCCTTTCTCCAGCAAATCACTAAGCTGAACCTTAAGCTCCCTCAACTCCGCAGTCGCTAAACGATACGGAGCTCTCGAAATCGGAGCTGTTCCAGGTACCAACTCAATGTTGAAGTCTATCTCCCTCATCGGAGGAAAACCAGGAATCTCCTCAGGAAACACATCCGGGAAATGTCGAACCACGGGAACCCTACTAAGCTCTACGCTCGAATAAGAAGACGCATCTAAGGCATAGATCATAAAACCAGCATTCTCTAGCGACAACAGGCTAAACATCTCCATCGCAGAGAATAAAGGAATCTTCGACTGGTAATCTTGGCCATAGAAATTCAATTTATCGCCAGACTGGGGCCTAAATCGCACAATGCCATGAAAAAAATCCACAGTGGCCCTATAGCTAGACAACACGTCCATTACCACTATACAATCGAAATCCCACATCACTAGCCTGATTAGGTTGGCTAACAACACACTCTAGCCAAACCTAAGAACGCCATTCAACAAAATCTCTTGGAAAAACAAGCTCGCACCGGCAGTAGTCGCTACAGACACAACATCACACAAAGATGCGGTACCAAAACCATGATCAACCACAAATGCATCAGCAATAAACTAGTGTGACGCTCCTGTATCAAACAACACACGTGCAGGAAAATAAAAAACAAAGCAAGTACCTGAATCACTCCTCCGCCTGGTGTGCCTTCAACTTGCTCCCTAGTCATGGCATTCACTTGGGCAAACTGAGGTCCTGAAAACTTAGGATGGGAAGATTGTCCAAACCGCGAAGGACCAGGCTGCTGGAACGGCCTAAAATGAGGCTCCCCTAACCTCTGCTACTAGGCTAGAAAAGAACGACCTCTAGACGATCCACCTCGACCCTACGGTGGAGCGACGGTATGCTGCGATCCAGACAAAGGACACACTCTAGCAAAATGTCCGTACTGACCACAAACATTGTGAGACCCAAAAGCTGATAAGATTAATTGAGTTAATTAATCGGGTTTTGTTGAGATCAGCTTTGTGTTGATGAGCTTAGAGAAGCTATCGGGTTTTGTTTTAGCCCTTAGAACAGTTCTGGAGAGTTAGAGTTGGCGCGGAATCTGTTCAGCAGTTAGTGCGAGTCATCGCTGAATGTTGACGCTCAGCAGTGGTGACGTCAGCAGTAGTGGTTGTATTCAGCAGTCATAGCAAGATCTGTTGTCGCTGAGCAGTAGAGAGCGTGCTAGCGTGTTTCAGCAGTGAGTAGTTCTACGTCGTCGTTTGGATTAGTTGGAACGACAGCGTTTTGGATTAGCGAAGAAGACTCAGCTGTGAGTTACGTTAGCATCAGCTGTGTGAGAGATCTGTTGTAGCGTTGCTAACAGATGTTGGTTAGTGTTCAGCAGTGAGTAGCGGGTGACGTGTCCAGTTGCGACAGTAGTTCTCTGCGACGTCGTTTGAGTTAGTAGCGATCGCTATTTTGGCATAGAGTGAGATCTGTTGCAAGATCTGTTTGAGAGCGGGAATACCAGTTGCGATGGATTAAGTGTGGTGGATACTGTTTCTTCAGCTGTGAGCAGCTTTGGCTTATTAGAGGACTTGGTATTCAAATTGAGTATCCAGTTTCCATACTTAGAATATTTCCCGATTGCCAATTCCTGTCGCGATACCCTAGCTACTGTTCACCGAACCTTATCTTATTCGATTGCCGGCGGTAGGCAGCTCCGTCGAGAGCGAGAGTGGTAGCGTTGGACTCCTCTTGCTGAGATGCTTTTTTTGGATATTGCTTTCGTACGTTTGCTTGAAGCTGGTGAGGTGTGCGAAGACATCTCCCTTGTGTATTCTGTTACCATAAGTGTCGGATTTCGCTCCTAGATTTTTGGGGTAAGTTCAGATCCTGCCTTTAAGCTTGTTAGAGCTTTCTGTGGTGTTAGATGAGGTAGGATAGCGCTGGTTGAGTTGTAGCTCCCAGTTGTTGCTTTTCTGTGCTTCGGTCTTTGAGTAGTTGCTTGTGTTGCCGTTGAGCAGGTGGTGGATCTGCGTCATTGTGGAAATTTGCTGTAGTATTTGTTGCACAGAGAATTGAGGTACAGATGTGAGCTTGTTTACAGCTTAGGATTGAGCATGGATTATATGCTTGGCTGTGTGTGTGCTCTGTGCTGTTATCGTTTGTGCATTGTTATGATATCAACTGTTGCATTTGCATACACGCATATTCCTGTTGAGCTCTGTTTTGCTAGCTGTGCCTGTTCTGTTGATTTGAGAATACCAGGATGCTGTGATCGAGGACGAGCGGGTAGTTCCCGTATACCTCGGAGGCGAGCGGGTAACTCCCGTATCTCATCTCCCTGCTGGGTTTGTTAGCCGCTATGAGCGGAGTGGGTAGCTCCCACATCTCATGAGTAGGCAACAGCAGGTGGAGCTGTTTGTTTAGCATCTGGTATGGTGTACTGGAGATGAGTGGGTAGCTCCCATGTGCTCAGTATACTCGTGGCCACGAACTGATTGTCTTTCCTTTGATCAGACCTTGCTGTTGTTGCGATCCTTTGGCTCCCTGCTTTCGGTTGTAGCCTTGATCCTTTGCATAGCATTTGCATATTTATCTGTTGCTTTCCTTATGCTGTTTGTATTGCTATCCGTACTGGGGTTTGACCTCGATGTCCTCTGGGGCTTGTGTATTGTTGCCTGTATGTGTTTTCAGGTTTCCCAGGTTTCTCTGCTGGTCGTGGCTTTGACCCAGCTGGAGGTGTCCCAGGAGGTGGATAGAGTGTCCCAGTTAGCGTATAGCATATATGTACTAGTACTGTTAGCCGGGGAATGCGTTGTGCTTGTGGGATTGTGTTATCCGTTGTATTATTGGTATTTGTATTTGTTTAAATGATGTATTGTTGTATTGTGTATTTGTAAACTGGGATATTTTAAGTATTGTGTATTTTAAATTATATGTTTTAAACCATCAGCCTAAAGCGAAAATTTTAAGCCACTTTTTGTATGCTTCCGCTATGTTTGCATGGTTTAACTCTGAGTAGAGCACGAGGCCTGAAATTTTTGGTATCAGATCTTAAGATGGGATAAGCTCGATTTCTGTTGATCACACTTGAGTCTAGGCACAGTGTTGTGTGTTGCATGTTCTTGGTTATGTGATCTATTTGATGTATTTGATTGTGCTGTATCTATTCTGTTGTGATCTTACCCTCTTAGTGTTTCTTAGAGGCCGCCTAGACGTAGGAGTAGCGGTATAGGGCAGATTCCGGAAGTGTCTGAAGGTCAGACAGAAGGTGATCAGCATAGTTTTCCCCGTCGTGGTCGCGGTAGGCATGCCGAGGATGAGGTTGACGAGTTGGCTGCTCGTGTGAACGATATGGAACTCGTTATGGTGAGGTTTCAGCGTATGAATCCTCAGGTTTTCAATGGGGATGAGTCTAGTGCTGATGCAGATTCGTGGTTACAGCATGTCACGGGTTTGTTTAACCGTGTGCAGTATGATGACGAACTCAAGTTGAGCCTGGCTACTTTTCAGTTGAGGAAAGGTGCGGAGCATTGGTGGAGAGGCACTTCGAGGACTTTGGAAGAGACTGGAGTATGGATTACGTGGGACAGTTTTTGCGTTGCTTTTCGCCAAGAGTATTTCCTGGAGTCCTATGTGAACGCCCGTGAGCGTGAGTTCGATAACTTGGAGTAGGGTAGTATGTCTGTCAGAGAGTATGCCCGTAGGTTTTCTTCCCTTCTTGCGTACGTGCCGCATGTTTCTGGCCGGGAGAGAGCGAAGAGAACTAGATTTCTTGAGGGTTTGAACGAGGAGTTGTATTCCTTGGTTTTGGCTAGCTCGCCGAAGAGCTATGCAGAGGCTGTGGACAGTGCGATCGACATCGAGGAAGGTTTTAGGAACCGTCGGTCTCGTGGTAGGTCGCAGGTGGCGTAGAGTAGTCGTCCAGTGGTTCAGGGAGCGCAACCTTCCCAGTCTATGCAGTCGTCTCAGCCACCCCAACAGCAGCAACAGGTAGCCCAACAGTTTGGTCATCATAGGTTTAGGCCTCGTGGTAAGCAGTTTAAGAAGAAGTCTGGTTCTAGTTCTTCTGGTTCTGGTATCTCCAGCAGCGGTGGTACCAAGGTGGCCAGTGTGGTGGAGGGCACCCTACAGCGCAGTGTGTAGGTGTGCAGGGTTCTTGTAATGTCTGTGGTCAGTAAGGACACTTTGCTAGAGTGTGTCATTTGTCTGGATCGCAGCATACCGCAGTTCCACCGCAGAGTCGAGGTGGATCGTCTAGAGGTCGTTCTTCTTTTCCTGTTCAGCAGCAGAGGTTGGGGGAGCCTCAGATTAGGCCGTTTCAGCAGCTTGGTCCTTCGCGGTTTGGACAGTCTTCCCACCCTAAGTTTTCTGGACCTCAGTTTGCCCAAGTGAACGCCATGACTAGGGAGCAAGCGGAAGGCACACCGGGCGGAGGGATTATCTCAGGTACTTGCTTTATCTTTGATTTTCCTGCGCGTGTGTTGTTTGATACAGGAGCGTCGCATTCTTTTATTTCTGATGCATTTGTGGTTGAGCATGGTTTGCATACCACTCCTCTGTGTGATGTTGTATCTGTTGAGACTACTGCCGGTGCGAGCCAGTTCTCCCAGGAGGTTTTGTTGAATGGTGTTCTTAGGTTTGGCGAGAGTGTGTTGCTAGCCATCCTGATCAGGCTAGTGATGTGGGATTTTGACTTTATAGTGGGAATGGACGTGTTGTCTAGCTATAGGGCCACTGTGTATTGTTTCCATGGCGTTGTGCGATTTAGGCCCCAGTCTGTCGAGAAATGGAATTTCTATGGCCAAGATTCCCAGTTGAAGATCCCCTTAGTCTCTGTGATGGAGATGTTTAGCCTGTTGTCGCTTGAGAATACTGGTTTCTGTTAGAGTAGATGCCCAACTAGCCAACTTGTGGCGTGTGGGTTTATAGACTCTTGTATATGACAATCTTTATATATGATATTTGCATTTTATTTATGGCATTCTTTACTTTCATTGTGTTGTATGATGATTAACAATTGCGTTGAGTAAATACCTAGAATGCACTATAGTGTATGTTAGATGTGATAGTGGATATGACGACTATCATGAAACATATCTAATAGTCACTGTGTATTCTGAATTAGGTCCTAGTCGATTGGGCCGTCAAAATGAGGATAAGGCCGCCCGAGCTCGAGACTAGTATCTGCGATGCGAAGTACCATGTTTCATTGGTAGGGAACATTGTGATGTTCTGAGCATGCAGATAGATAGTGACCTGGGGATCTATCGAACTACCCTCGTTCAGACTTTCCAAGTGGTTACCATTTGTCGAGTGGATAAGTCCGAGGTCTTGGTTGTACTGATTAGTCCTCATGACTCGAAACGTCATTGAGACTCTACATGATA
>KV018497.1:271716-283320 GCA_001598015.1 Dorcoceras hygrometricum
GGGTTTCGTATGATTGGGCTCGTTGAAAAGCTGTCGGGCCTTGATATCGCACTTCCACACGAGCTGTCGGTGGATGTACTTCTCCTCTCACTACCCGCTGCATTTGACCCCTTTGTGGTCAACTTCAACATGAACAAGCTGGCAGCCACCCTTGAAGAGGTGGTTAACATGCTTGTAGTGTTCGAAGGAACCATAAAGAAGGACAAACCCGTCCTCCTTATGGGCTCTTCTGCGAAGAAGGGACCCAGACGCAAGAGAAAGAAGCGTTCTGCTCCTGCGAAGGAGGAAAAGCCCACCAAGAAGCCAAAGGCTAAGGCTTCCAAGCCGAACAAGTCTGAGGATGTTTGCCACCACTGCCACAAGCCTGGGCATTGGAGGAGGAACTGCAAGGAGGAACTCTGATCGGCGATCGGAGTTATGATGAAGTCACGGTGATAGGGATGAACCGAATGTTCTTCCGTTGGACCCGGGCCCGTTGGGCCGGTCCAAGTCTATCATGAGTCTACTTAATGTAGACTTAGGCTTCATAACTAAAAAAACATTAGTCACAACCCTAACCCTAGCATCTAAGTGGCCGCCCACCTCTCCTCAAACCTCACGCCGCCGCCGCCGCCGCCGCCTCGCCGGAATTTGTTCCGGCCAACTTTTCGAGGAGAATCCATTGGTGATAAAATCCATCAGTCTTCTAGTGCAGGCTGATCGGAGGGAGATCGTTTCCGGTCGTGGACCTGATTGACGTAATCTACCGCCGCCTACCTTGAAGTGCTGGTTTCCTCGCGAAACTGGTCGGAGCCAGGCACGAGTTTCCAGCAAGGTAATTAACTAAAACACCCTATGATTGGTTCATAGCTTGCATGTTTTGAATTGTATTGATCATCTCCCGGCCCAATTTTTGTTCTTCCACTGCCTTGCCGGGAGGCGTGATCCGGATCCGCCACGGTTCCCCAACAGTTTCATGATCTATGCCATAGATGCGTCTTCTTCTTCGAGCGTAGAGCTTAGTAGAGTCCCCGTGGTTCGACATTTCCCGGATGTGTTTCCTGAGGAGATTCCTAGTTTTCCTCCAAGGCGGGAGATAGACTTCAGCATTGAGTTGGATCCTGGTACAGCTCCGATTTCACGTGCTCCGTATCGTTTAGCGCCTGCTGAGTTGAGGGAGCTTAAGGAGCAGCTTAGTGATTTGCTGGAGAAGGTATTCATTAGGCCTAGCATCTCCCCGTGGGGAGCGCCTATTTTGTTTGTTAAGAAGAAGGACGGGTCGATGAGGATGTGCATCGACTTTAGGCAGTTGAACAAGGCGACAGTGAAGAACAAGTACCCTTTGCCTAGGATCGATGATCTTTTTGACCAGTTTCAAGGGTCTGTCGTGTTTTTGAAGATCAATCTGCGTTCTGGATATCATCAGTTGCACATCCGTGAGCAGGATGTTGAGAAGATTGTGTTTCGTACGAGGTATGGGCATTATGAGTTTCTAGTTATGCCTTTTGGTTTGATGAATGCACCTGCAGTGTTTATGGACTTGATGAATAGAGTCTTTAGAGAGTTCATCGATCAGTTTGTGATTGTATTTATCGATGACATTTTGGTGTACTATAAGACTCCGTTGCAGCACAAAGAGCATTTGATGCTAGTTCTTCAGAAGCTTCGAGACTCGCAGTTGTATGCTAAGTTCTCCAAGTGCAAGTTTTGGTTGGACCGAGTTGTGTTTCTGGGTCATGTGATCTCTATTGATGGTATTCTGTGGATCCCAGTAAGGTTGAGGCTGTTCTTAACTGGGAGCGACCCAAGAATATTGCTGAGATTCGTAGTTTCTTGGGATTGGCTGGCTATTATCGGCAGTTTATAGAAGGATTTTCTAGTATAGCTAAGCCAATGACGTAGTTGACTCTGAAAGACAAGCGCTTTGTTTGAACTGAGCAATGTGAGAGTATTTTTCTGTTGCTCAAAGAGAAGCTAACTTCTGCGCCTGTGTTACCTCTGCCGTGTGGTTCAGGTGGTTTTGTTGTTTGCGCAGATGCTTCTTTGAATGGATTGGGTTGTGTGTTGATGCAGAATGGTCGAGTCATTGCTTATGCCTCTCGACAGTTGAAGTCGCATGAGTCTCGTTACCCAGTTCATGATTTGGAGTTAGCAGCAGTGGTTTTTTCTTTGAAGATTTGGCGCCACTACCTGTATGGTGAGCAATTTGTGGTGTACTCCGACCACAAGAGTCTTCAGTATCTATTTTCTCAGTCAGATTTGAACATGAAACAGCGTAGATGGATGGAGCTGCTAAAGGATTTTGATTGTGAGATCAAATACCAGCCTGGGAAGATGAATGTAGTTGCTGATGCATTGAGCAGAAAGGCTCAAGTAGCGATGCTAGCTTCGATGCAGATTTCGAAGGTCCATGAGCATCTTAGCACTACTGGTTGGAGGTTTTACCCCGCTGAGGATTATGTTGTGGTGTCTTCTTTTCAAGTTGAGCCACAAATTGTTTCTAGCATTAGAGCAGCTCAGAGGACAGATCCTTCCATCCACGAGTTGAAGCTGAAAGTGAGAGCTGGACAGTTGGAAGACTATACTGTCTCTTCTGATGGTTGTTTGAGGTTTCGTGGCAGGCTTGTTGTGCCAAATCTAATTGATTTGAAGGAAGAGATCTTGCGAGAAGCGCATTGCAGTAGGTACAGTGTCCATCCTGGTGCAAGGAAGATGTATCATGCCTTGAAGCAGCATTACTGGTGGGCAGGTTTGAAGAGTGATGTTGCTGATTTTGTAGCCCGATGTCTGAATTGTCAGCAAGTCAAGATAGAGAGGATGAGACCTGGTGGTTTGTTGCATAGCTTAGAGGTGCCCCAATGGAATTGGGAGCACATAGCCATGGATTTTGTCACGCATTTGCCCCGTTCCAGCAGAGGTTGTGATGCTGTGTGGGTTGTGGTAGACAGATTGTCGAAGTTTGCGCACTTCATTCCCTACAACATGAGCTATTCTTTGAAGAAGATGGCGAAGCTGTACATAGATTTTGTGATGCGTTTGCATGGTGTGCCAGTTTCGATTGTTTCAGATCGTGATCCTCGATTTACTTCCAGGTTTTGGAAGAGTTTGCAAACAACTTTGGGAACTAGATTGGCTATGAGTATAGCGTATGACCCCCAAACAGATGGCCAATCGGAGAGGACTATCCAGATTTTAGAGGATATGTTGAGAGCTGTTGTGATGGACTTCAGTGGTAGCTGGCAAGACTCGTTGTCTTTGGTTGAGTTTTCCTACAATAACAGCTATCAGGTCACGATTTGCATGGCACCGCTTGAAGCTTTGTATGGCAGGGTAGATCGCCAGTGTGTTGGGAAGAAGTGGGGGAGAAGCAGCTGTCTTCCCCAGAGTTTGTGCAGCAGATGAGAGATCAAGTGGACTTGATTCGTCAGAGAATGAAAGCTGCTCAAGATCGCCAAGACAGTTATGCGAATAAGAGGCGTAGTCCTTTAGAATTTGAGGTTGGTGATCTAGTTTTCCTTAAGGTTTCTCCTTTCCGCAGTGTTATGAGATTTGGTCTCAAGGGAAAGTTAGCTCCTCGTTATGTTGGTCCTTATGAGATCTTAGAGAGGACTGGTCCTTTGGATTATCGGCTGTTGTTGCCCCAGATTTGTCCTCCTTACATGATGTGTTTCATGTTTCGATGTTGAGGAAGTATGAGCCAAATCCCTCGCATGTGTAGAGAACTGACGAGGTTGAGTTAGATCGGACTTTGAGCTATGTTGAGTATCCCTTGCAGATCTTGGATAGAAAAGAGAAACAACTGAGGAATAAAACCATTCCTTTGGTGATGGTTCAGTGGAGCAAACATGGTAGAGAAGAAGCTACTTGGGAACTGGAAGAGAAGATGCAGAGGGAGTGGCCGCATCTGTTTGAGTAGATGTTGCTCTTGTTCTAGTAGTTGGTTGCTTGTGTTTCTTTCCCCAGTTATCTTGAACTCTTGTTTTGTAGTTGATTGATTTCGAGGACGAAATCCTATTTTAGTGGGGTAGAGATGTGAGACCCGAAAGCTGATAAGATTAATTGAGTTAATTAATCGGGTTTTGTTGAGATCAACTTTGCGTTGATGAGCTTAGAAAGCTATCGGGTTTTGTTTTAGCCCTTAGAATAGTTCTGGAGAGTTAGAGTTGGTGCGGAATCTGTTCAGCAGTTAGCGCGAGTTTTAGCCCTTAGAATAGTTCTGGAGAGTTAGAGTTGGTGCGGAATCTGTTCAGCAGTTAGCGCGAGTCATCGCTGAATGTTGACACTCAGCAGTGGTGACGTCAGTAGTAGTGGTTGTATTCAGCAGTCGTAGCAAGATCTGTTGTCTCTGAGTAGTAGAGAGCGCGCTAGCGTGTTTCAGCAGTGAGTAGTTCTACGTCGTCGTTTGGATTAGTTGGAACGACAGCATTTTGGATTAGCGAAGAAGACTCAGCTGTGAGTTGCGTTAGCGTCAGCTGTGTGAGAGATCTGTTGTAGCGTTGCTAACAGATGTTGGTTAGTGTTCAGCAATGAGTAGCGGGTGACGTGTCCAGTTGCGACAGTAGTTCTCTGCGACGTCGTTTGAGTTAGTAGCGACCACTGTTTTGGCGTAGAGTGAGATCTGTTGCAAGATCTGTTTGCGAGCGGGAATACCAGTTGTGATGGATTAAGTGTGGTGGATATTGTTTCTTCAGCTGTGAGCAGCTTTGTCTTATTAGAGGACTTGGTCTTCGAATTGAGTATCCAGTTTCCATACTTAGAATATTTCCCGATTGTCAATTCCTGTAGCGATACCCTAGCTACTGTTCACCTAACCTTATCTTCTTCGATTGCCGGCGGTAGGCAGCTCCGTCGAGAGTGAGAGTGGTAGCGTTGGACTCCTCTTGCTGAGACGCTTCGTTTGGATATTGCTTTTGGACGTTTGCTTGAAGCTGGTGAGGTGTGCGAAGACATCTCCCTTGTGTAGTCTATTAGCATAAGCGTCGGATTTCGCTCCTAGCTTTTTGGGGTAAGTTCAGATCCTGCCTTTAAGCTTGTTAGAGCTTTCTGTGGTGTTAGATGAGGTAGGATAGCGCTGGTTGAGTTGTAGCTCCCAGCTGTTGCTTTTCTGTGCTTCGGTCTTTGAGTAGTTGCTTGTGTTGCCGTTGAGCAGGTGGTGGATCTGCGTCATTGTGGCAATCTGCGATCTGTTTTGCTAGCTGTGCCTGTTCTGTTGATTTGAGAGTACCAGGATGCTGTGTTTGAGGACGAGCGGGTAGTTCCCGTATACCTCAGAGGCCGAGCGGGTAACTCCCGTATACCTCCTCGCCCTGCTGGGTTTGTTAGCCGCTATGAGCGGAGTGGGTAGCTCCCACATCTCATGAGTGGGCAACAGCAGGTGGAGCTGTTTGTTTAGCATCTGGTATGGTGTACTGGAGATGAGTGGGAAGCTCCCATGTGCTCAGTATACCCGTGGCCATGAACTGATTGTCTTTCCTTTGATCAGACCTTGCTGTTGTTGCGATCCTTTGTCTCCCTGCTTTCGGTTGTAGCCTTGATCCTTTTCATAGCATTTGCATATTTATCTGTTGCTTTCCTTATGCTGTTTGTATTGCTCTCCGTACTGGGGTTTGACCCCGATGTCCCTCTGGGGCTTGTGTATTGTTGCCTGTATGTGTTTTCAGGTTTCCCAAGTTTCTCTACTGGTCGTGGCTTTGACCCAGCTGGAGGTGCCCCATGAAGTGGATAGAGTGTCCCAGTTAGCGTATAGCATATATGTACTAGTACTGTTAGCCGGGGAATGCCCTGTGCTTGTGGGATTGTGTTATCCGTTGTAGTACTGGTATATGTATTTGTTTAAATGCTGTACTGTTGTATTGTGTATTTGTAAACTGTGATATTTTAAGTATTGTGTATTTTAAATTATATGTTTTAAACCGTCAGGAGTAAAGCGAAAATTTTAAACCACTTTTTGTATGCTTCCGCTATGTTTGCGTGGTTTAACTCTGAGTAGAGCACGAGGCCTGAAAAACATTGCACGAACCCTGCACACCAACACACTGCGCTGTCGGGTGCCTTCCACCACACTGGCCGCAATACTCCACCTTGGAGCTACTGCCACTGCTCGAACTCCCTGAGCCAGAAGAACTAGAACCAGACTTCTTCTTAAACTGATGACCACGAGGTCTAAACCTCTGGTGTTCGGGCTGCTGGGCTACCTGTTGCTGGGGTGTCTGAGACGACTGCACTGACTGGGAATGTTGCACTCCCGGAACCAAGGGACGACTACCTTGCATTTCTTGCAGCCTAACACGGGACCGACGATTCTGCAGTCCTTCCTCAATGTCTATAGCCCTATCCCCACCGCTTCTGCAGAGCTCACCGGTGAACCCGCCAACACAAAAGAATACAGCTCTTCATTGAGCCCCTCCATGAACTTGTTCCTCTTCGCCTTTTCTCGGCCAGCAACATGCGGAACATACGCAAGAAGAGAGGAGAATCTCCGGGCATACTCACCCACGGACATAGAACCCTGAACCAGGTTATCAAACTCACGCTCTCTGGCGTTCACAAAAGATTCCGGAACATACTCCTGACGAAAGGCAGTACAAAAGCTACTCCACAAAATCCCCACGTCAGTCTCCTCGAGAGTCCTAGAAGCACCTCTCCACCAACGCTCGGCACTTCTTCTCAACTGAAACGTAGCTAAACTCAGCCTACGCTCATCGTCATACCTGACACGATCGAACAATCCAGTAATATGCTGCAACCAAGACTCAGCATTAGAACTAGGTTCATCGCCATTTAACGTCTGAGGATTCATCCGCTGAAACCTCGCCATCACTAGTTCCATATCGTCCACTCGGGATGCCAGTTCATCTACCTCCATGTCAACCTGTCTATCGCGTCCACGACGAGGAACACTACGCTGCACTTCCTCGTTCTGACCTTTGGACTCTTCCTAAAACTGCCCTTTACTTATACCCCTACGTCTAGGCGACATCTACGAAGGCACTAAGAGGGTAAGGTCACACAGAAACAGATATATCACATAACAATAAGTCACATAGATCACATAATCAAGCACATGCAACACGCAACACTGTGCCTAGACTCAAGTATGATCAAAAGAAATCGAGCTTATCCCAGCTTAAGCTCTGATACCAAAAATGTCAGACCTCGTGCACAATACAGAGTCAAACCACGTAAAACAATAGCAGAAGCATACAAAAGTGGCTTAAAATTTTCTCTTTTCTATAAATACAAAGTTCTATTTTTTCGCAATTCAGTCCAGAAATTTGTATGTTGTTTATTTAAATCCGCGTACAAACTTTTAGATTCTTTCAATTTGAACCCCAATACTTATTAATTTAAGTTAGAAAAGCTCAGCCCTTTACAATATAGATTTGCTTGTAATGTCTTCTCAAGTACAGTGATCACGTGCTTAAAGTGAGGAAAATCCTGCAACAACAAAGGACGCAAAATACAACAGTGTCAGAAGACTTTTCAACGGCTACAACTTTGTATCCAACAGATATAACTCCACGTCAGGCTATATATATCAAGAGCATAGCACAAGCAGAAGGGTAATGTGTCAGGCCTCGTGCACAATACAGAGTCAAACCATGCAAAACAATAACGGAAGCATACAAAAGTGGCTTAAAATTTTCGCTTTGTCCTGACGATTAAACATATAATTTAAAATACAACAATACTCAAAATATCCCAGTAATTAAAATCACTCAGTACAACAGTACAGCATTAAAACATATATCAAGTACCAAACAACAACTACTACAAAGCACAGGACAACCCCCGGCTAACAGTACTGATACATAATATGCTATACGCTAACTGGGACACTCTAACCACCTTCTAGGGCACCTCCAGTTGGGTTTACTCCACGACCGGCAGAGTAACCATGATAACCTAAAAACACACACAGGAAACAAACAAACAAGCCCCAGAGGGACAGGGGTTAAACCCCAGTACGGAGAGCAACTGAAAAATAGCAGTTTAATCAATGCTCAACCTGCTGTTGCCCAAAACATGAGATGTGGGAGCTACCCACTCCGCTCACGGTGGCTAACAGTCACAGCAGGGAGATGAGGGACGAGAGTTACCCGCGCGCCTCTACAAGCACCCTGGCACGCTCAAATCAGCAAACATAAGGCAAGGCTACAAGAGATCTGAAACAACATGGAACAGATGCGTGTATGAAGTGCAACACAATGCAACAGATAACAAGACAATATACACAACATCACAAAACAGCAAGCATAAGCACATATCCATGCCAAATCTCAACGCTGTAACGAGCTCACATTCGTACCTCAAGTCTCTGTGCAACAATTACTACAAACTGGATCCAAGCAACGCAGATCTCACACCTGCTAAGCCAATTACAAACAACTACTCAAGGACAGTAACACAGAAAAGCAACAGCTGGGAGCTACAAACTCGACCAGCGCTATACTACCCCTCTAACTCAACAGAGAGCTCTTCTGAACACTTACCCCAACAAGCTAGGAGGGAACGCTAACAAACTACATAAGGGAGATGTCTTTGCACACCTCACCAGCTTCAAGCAAACGTCCGAAAGCAATATCCAAACAAAGCGGCTCAGCAAGAGGAGTCCAACGCTACCACTCTTACTTCAATCGGAGCTGTCTACCATCGACAATCGAAGAAGATAAGGTTCGGTGAACAATAGCTAGGGTATCGCGACAGAGATCTACAATCGGGAAATATTCTAAGTGTCGGGAAATAATACAAAGCAACGAAGACCAAGTCCTCTTATATACTCAAATCTATTCAAGCTTCTAAACAGATCTCACCGACAACTTAAATCTCAAAGCTGATATTCCCGCTCGCATCCAGATCTCGCAACAGATCTCACTCTACGCCAAAGCAGATCTCTACTAACTCAAACAACGTCGCACCGCTTTTACTGTCACATCTAGACACGTCACCTGCTACTCAGATCTGAATCGCTAGCGCCAACGAAATCTGAACCCAAAACGGCGTCGCTTCCGAACACTCAGATCTCTCTCAAATCTGAAGACCAACGCTGCTCACTGCTGAGTCTCGTCCGCTAAACCAAAACGCTGTCGTTCTAACTAAACCAAACGACGTAGTTTATGTTAGAGTAGATGCCCAACTAGCCAACATGTGGCGTGTGGGTTTATAGACTCTTGTATATGACAATATTTATATATGATATTTGCATTTATTTATGGCGTTCTTTACTTTCATTGTGTTGTATGATGATTAACAATTGCATTGAGTAAAGACCTAGAATGCACT
Source organism: Dorcoceras hygrometricum (assembly GCA_001598015.1). Lineage (NCBI taxonomy): Eukaryota > Viridiplantae > Streptophyta > Magnoliopsida > Lamiales > Gesneriaceae > Dorcoceras > Dorcoceras hygrometricum. The sequence continues at coordinate 280,978 of KV018497.1, forward strand.
ATAGTGTATGTTAGATGTGATAGTGGGTATGACGGCTATCATGAAACACATCTAATAGTCACTGTGTATTCTGAATTAGTTCCTAGTCGATTGGGCCGTCAAAATGAGGATAAGGCCGCCCGAGCTCGAGATTAGTATCTGCGATGTGAAGTACCATGTTTCATTGGTAGGGAACATTGTGATGTTCTGATCATGTAGATAGATAGTGACCTGGTGATCTATCGAACTACCCTCGTTCGGACTTTCCAAGTGGTTACCATTTGTCGAGTGGATAAGTCCGAGGTCTTGGTTGTACTGATTAGTCCTCACGACTCGAAACGTCATTGAGACTCTACATGATAGGCGTCTCACTTTGACCCGTTTGCCGATTTTGCACTGGGGTTCTGAAAAATGGTTTTTCAGATCATAGTATTCAGTTTTGGAAACTGAGTCGATCGGTCCGATCTGATCGGCGATCGGAGTTATGATGAAGTAACGGCGATAGGGTTGAAATGAATGTTACTGCGTTTTCCGCTGTTGAGGGGCAAAACGGTCATTTTGCACTGGGGTTCTGAAAAATGGTTTTTCAGATCATAGTATTCAGTTTTGGAAACTGAGTCGATCGGTCCGATCTGATCGGCGATCGGAGTTATGATGAAGTCACGGTGATAGGGATGAACTGAATGTTCATACGTTGGACCCAGGCCCGTTGGGCCGGTCCAAGTTTATCACTTGTCTACTTAATGTAGACTTGGAGGCTTTAATCACAACACTAGATTACACAACCCTAACCCTAGAATCTAAGTGCGCCGCCTCTTCCTCTCACAAAAGCCGCCGTCGGCCGCCGCCGCCGCCGCCTCCCTCGCCGGAATTTGTTCCGGCCAATCTTTCGTGGAGAATCCGTCCGTGCTTATCTCGTCAGGCCTTCTAGTGCAGGCTGACGAAGGAGTCTCCCTTCCGGTCGTGGACCTGATTGACGTAATCTACCGCCGCCTACCGTGAAGTATCGGTTTCCTCGTGAAACTGATCGGAGCCAGGCGCCAAGACGCCAGCAAGGTAACTGACTAAACACCCTATGAATGGTTCATATTGTGTTATTTAAAATTGTATTGAACGTTTCCCGGCCTAATTTTGTTCTTCCGCTGCCTCGCCGGGAGACGGGATCCTGATCCGCCACGGTTCCCCAACAGTGGTATCAGAGCCAGGTTTCGGATCTAATCAATACAATTGCTGCCTTATTGCATCAGATATCGAATTTGAATCGAAGAAACAAAAAAAAATTTGGTATGGCCGCCGACCGCCGCAGTGTGCGGCGGCGCCCCTCTCTCGCGCGCATGAGTGCGCGCGACTTGCGCGCTGGTCACGCAAGGGAGACGATCGTTGGCCCTGTACAGCGCAAGACGTTGCGCTGATGATGGCCGACGCTGGGCGCTTCCTTCTCGCATGGTGGCCGGATTGTTGCGCTGCTGTGCTGCTCCTCCTCGCAAGGCTGCGCGATTGGCTGCCGGCCACAAGACAAACGTTGCGCCACTGGTTGGCGCAACCAGCGCCATGCGCCGCACACGATGCGGCGGGCGTGCGGCCGAGCGACGATCTCCGGTAGATTGTTGTGACGGCTGAATTTTACTTCTAGGTTTAGTTCGGGCCTATCCTGGGCAGCCCATGAAGTTTTCGGGCCGATATTCGATATCGGGCTGATTTTGGTCAATTTTGAAATTTTGAGATTTTTGGGCCTAAAATTGTTTTAAGCCCAATATGATGCAATTAAAATTGAAAAATATGATTTTAATTGTAAAATATGATTTTATAATTAAATATTGTTATAAATTTAAAGAAACATTAATAAACTAAATGAAATAATTACCTTGATAATAACCTTGATTGCTCCTTAATTGCTTCAAATGAAGTCTTGATTTTATGTTAATAGGAAATTATGATTTCTCTATAATTTCCTTGATTTAGAGAGAAGATAATTGGGAGAGAATTTGTATAAAGTTGTGTGTTTTACAATGAAGATTATTGTTATAAATTTAAAGAAACATTAATAAACTAAATGAAATAATTACCTTGATAATAACCTTGATTGCTCCTTAATTGCTTCAAATGAAGTCTTGATTTTATGTTAATAGGAAATTATGATTTCTCTATAATTTCCTTGATTTAGAGAGAAGATAATTGGGAGAGAATTTGTATAAAGTTGTGTGTTTTACAATGAAGATACAAGCCTATTTATAGGCAAATGAAATGATTAAAATAATATAAAGTCCTAATCACTTCTCCTAAATTTGACAATTTTGTAGACACCCAAATTTGACAATTTGTAGACATCCAAATTTGACAAAATAATTTGATTTCATAATAATA
>KV018497.1:295654-305989 GCA_001598015.1 Dorcoceras hygrometricum
CACTTTACCCAAAACCAATCATCTGCTGAAACTCCTAGCAAAAGCTAAAAGACGATGTACCCTCCTCGCGCTACAGGAAAGTTGACTCGCGTTGACTTCGACATCTGCTGATCAACCAGCAGGAACATACACGCGATTTACCAGCTGGTACCAGTCGCAACATCACAACGACGTCGTGCCAACTAACTTAAACGCAGTCGTTTTGCCCTCAACGCAAATATACTAACGCACCTGCTGATCACAACACACGCGTAACCAAACCTCACGAAACGACAGCGTTTAAGGAATCTCGCGCTAAAACGCGCTTCTGCTGATTTCCATCACCGACCAGCAGATACCTCTAAAATACGAAAAATACAAAATCTCCAGAATTGTTCAACACACGAAATGGAACCTGAAGATGCAACTCAAACACTCAGAAAAGAGATCTAAAACCTCTAATATAACGATTCATTCCAACGATAAATCTAAATTACAAATCCAGGTCTCACAAGAAAGCACAACCCTGGGAAGACATCAAAGAACCAGCTCGGACAGGAGCACTTCCCAGTGTGTGATATTTTATCTTCGAGAGACTGAGTATATACTGTAAATCTCACACATGATTCACTCACATATTTTGAGAGAGCTGATTAGATTAGATGAGTGAATCAAAAACAAAAACGACTTCCATTGTAGTCTTTGGACACAAACGTTAAACAAGTCTACGTTGCCTTTCGCACTGAGACGTTAAAGAAGTGTGTGTAGCCTTTCTCACTGAGGCGTTAAAGAAGTGTTGTTAGACACACAGCTTGTGGGCTGGTGTGCGTTGGTGGCTAGGAGTTTTCGCAGGTTGCTGGACTGTTGGATCGGGTTACATTGGGGGCCGCTGTAATCAAAGTCTTCTAGTGGATCCTTCCCGTTGCGGAAGAAGGGGATACGTAGGAGATTCAGCTCTGAACTTCCATAAACAAATCGTAGTGTATTTTCTTACAGCTTTCTGCATTTACATTCATTCTAATTTCATATTTTACAACTGCAATTAAAACTGTTAAATGAGCTTTCGATTTTCAGAGTACAGTTTGAGTTGTTTCCGCATGATTTTACCTCATTAATCAATCTGTATCTCGGTGCACAAAACTTCAAGAACACTGAGCTATTGTAGCTCAAGATTTGAAGAGACCAGATCGTATGAGATCCAGACCAGCTAGCAGAGCTGCTGGTCCAACTCCCCGCCGATCTAGTTTCGCAGTTGTGTGCTGGTTTTGCAAAGGCAAAATTTTTCAATGCACGTAACTTGAGGGTTCGGTGTTTAGGCTGTGTGAGAGCCTACGTGAGTTGTGTGATAGCTCACGGACACCCCCCATTTTCGATCCTAACAGCGACTTAAAATTAGCTCGGGAAAAACAGAGTGTGACTTAGCTCAAAATGACTAACATCTTAGAAGATTTCCTTAGTCTGAAGAAATCGAAAATATCTAAGGAAAATTCCAGAAACAAAAACATGTAAGCTACTTGCTGAACATCCCAGAATTTTCAAGAAGAAAGAATAAACTTCCTCAAACATCGTAAAACATTTTCTAACAACTTTTCTATATCAAAAATTCAGCAAATCAATACTTTTTCAAGAAATTATCTATGTATTTGAAAAACTTCGAAAACATTTCTCAAACCTTTAAAACTCACACAAACATGCAAGAATTGAAACATTATATGCTTTCGAAAGTGCAGCAAGAAACAGAATTTACTTGCCTTAACACGACGAAGATTAATAGAGATTTATCCGGCTTGAACAGCACACAAGAAATTGGAAGGTACGAATTTGAGCAGCCCTTAGCAGTTAGCGCATGAACGTGTTTATATTTCAGGCTATGAATTCGTGAGATGCCTGTTATGTGATTTACGTGAAATCTGGAATATTGGATTGACTTGAATTGATTGAATTATGTTCCTGTTTCATGTGTCATATATTGTATGCATTGAGAAATGATATTGATTGGCATACATGCATACATATTGGGCCTTGACAGATTTGATTGGTGACCCTAGCCACGTTGGAGCTGGCCAACAGATGTGTTGTGCACCAGCCCAACGCTATCATCGGAGTGGTGTTGCTAGATTTGAGAGGCTACACCACTGGGCTGTGACGACCGACGGGTCTCGATGATCACGGACCGATGATTTCCCGGTTGATACACCGTGGTATAGAGGCGATTTGTTTTGATTTGCCGGTTGATACACTGGCCTAGTTGACTGATTTCCTTGGCAGCCCTCATGCATTCATAGCATTGATATATAGCATGTTGCATGTTTTACTGCTTGATCGCTCTTCGTACTGAGGCTTGACCTCGTATATGTTTTCCTGCTTTTGTCTTGTTTGGGTCTGCGTTGCCCATTTGCAGGGAATTCAGGTAACCAGGCTGGACCGAGTGGAGCGCCAGCTGGTCGATCCCCACGTTCTTGAGTCCCAGTCATATATATATGATATGTATTGAGCCGGGGAATGCCCCGTGTTATCATGTATTGGGGATTGTATCTGATTTGATATATGATACTGTTTGTTGTGAATGAGTTTGAGTCAACTCATATTTTTCAGTATTGGTATTTTGAATGTATGATCTGAGTTCAGGCCCATTTTATTTCGAAAAATTTTTAAGCCCTGATTTTAAGCTTCCGTGATTATGAGCTTATTATGTGTTAATTGTTAGTAATTAGCACGGGGCCTGACATTTTTGGCTTTTGAAAAGATCCAAAATTTGGTCGATTTTTTGTTTACAGAGAGCACCGCTTCAAAAGTTTTTCCTCTACATGAAGTTTTTGTGAATGAGGATGCATGATGCGTTTGAAAGTATTTATATGAAAATTTCAAAGTCACGATGAGTGAAAACACGATTCTATTAAAGTGCTACTATTCTTAATAAGTGCTACTCTATTTTTTAAAACAAAAATGTGGATCGAACCGTTTTGGTTAAAAATGAGATGAACCGAGCTTGTCTTGTTCGACCAGACAACCCTCGCAACCGCGTCCCTAATCTGTAATAGAATCAGCACAGATGAAAGCTGATTGACAATAGAATTACAAATAGATCCCTCAAAACTTTAAAATTTATATTTGTGGATTTATGGATTTCTGGGCGTTACATAAAAATTGTCATTCACTAAGAAAAGTACTACTTACTTTAAAATTAATTAATGAATGAACTCCCTATTCTCACAAAAGTTTCTCACTTTGAAGATATTTAAAAGAGAAATACTTTTAGAATTTATCACTATATAAAAAAACTTCTAAGGTATAGGGAGTGATCTCAGGGATTAATAAAATCAAATTTACCTCGATGTTCCCGTCCACTTCTGTTCGGACTCGAAACATCTAAACCAGAATTCTAAAAGAAATTATCGTTAAATCATTCAAATAAATCTCTTGGTAAAATCATGAAATAAAATTAATACTACGAATAGTAAACACACTAAGGCATGTGATTTAGGTAGGAAAATTTTCAGGTGTTACATTACCAAAGGGAGTAAAGATGGCTATTGATTGTACAAGCAAACAACATAAGCATATCGACAAGTTTTATGTGAAAGAAGATCTGCACAGCATGAGAAATGCAGCATATTGCAAAATCTTCCATACAACGTTGACTGGGAGCATTAATGTGGTTCAATAATTACCATATGGAAGCATTCCTAATCTCGAACAACTCACTCAATGCTTCCTCCAACATTTCTCAATCATGAGAAATATCCTAAGAGGTGGCATACTTGTTCACCATCATTCAGAAGGAAAGAGAGATTTTGAGATATTATGTCAAAGCGATTTACAGAGGATGTTCATGAATTTCCCCCATATTAACCATGAATTGTTGTCGGGTATAATGCAACAAAACTTTGCTATAGAAAATTCAAAGAGTCTATCATAGGAAAGTGAAACGAACCAGACTCTAGGATTTTTTTTTCTAAAATATTTGCGAAGCATAAACTTTGAATATGGCTCGTTCCCTTTTAAAACAATTTCTAAATCATTTTTCAAAATACCTTAAGCTTAAATAAAGGAATATTTAAAAACGTCAAACATCCAACATCGTAAAATCATCGAGTAAAAAGAATACTGAAAGCCAACATGCTTAAAAACCAGTATCTAAACTGCAACATGACAAAACTGAATCATAAAGGTGGTCACGGGGTACTGCTGCAACCGGCGCTCAGAGGTCATCACCGTCAGTCGGAATGAACTCATCAATAGGATCATCACCTGCACCATTTAAACCTAGTGAGCCTAGAGGCTCAGCATGCTCTATCATAATTCATAACGAAGTACATACTAATAAAATCGCATGCAAGCACACACTGTAATTAAAATAACGTAAAAGACATGGATGCGTGCTTGATCTTAAAACATTTCATCATGTAATCATATCATATATCATATAAGGCATGTCATAACGTAATCTGAAAGAAAGCGTAAGAGTCATATCAATGGATGTGAGCAAAGTGTGACTGATCAGTCGTAATAACCAACGTACGTGGTGGTGTGGTTCACCCGACCTTACCTCGGGATCCCTATATGTCACACCTCTTGAAAACTGCCACTTCACCCGACCTTACATCGGGATCCATAAGCCCTGAAATCCTGAAATCATTCCTAAAAACAGGGGATCCTCGGGCCCGGCTACCCGATTAACTCCCATCGTAGACTTGCCACATCACTTCCATTCCTCGGATTTTTATCTTAAAAGGACATGTCTGATCGTTTCATAAAATCTCATGATGCGTGAATTTTCTTAAAATCATGCAATTTAAAAGTTTAGCCCGTTAATGGATAATTAATTCTTTTCTTTAAAACCTTTACGTACATAACATACTACATATATGATTAATTATGTATTTACGGGCTTCTATATTTTTCTACTTCGGTCAAGGGTTGATTCCGAGGCCTGGCTCGCTACTTCTAGACTAAACGTCGCTTTAAAAATGGCCGATGAAACGAATGTTCACCGCTCTTTCCCATTTTTGCCTATTTTCTTTAAATTTTGATTTCTTAAAAATCAAGACAAAAAGGAACTAATTAAAATCACTTTTGACTTCTAAAAATTAATTGAGACTTATTAAAATCGATGTTGACCTATAAAATCAATTAAAATCAGTTTTGACCTAAAAAGTCGATTTTGACCAAAAGACTGATTTCGACCAAATTAAATCCCGAAAATCAATTTTGGCCTAATTAAAATACCATATGCCCTAATTTTTACTAAAAACTTAAAATTAAACATAACTTAAATTATTTAAAAGGGTTTGACTCAATTTTTACCTTCTCTTAAATTTATTTAAATTGGACCTTTGACACATTAATTAAAATAACAGGTCCATAATTAAAATAACTCGACCAACTTTAAAATATTTTGACTCGACACACGACGAACCGACCCGGTCCAATCGAACCAGCCACACCGGTCCAATTGAACCGGCCGGTCCAAGATATAAAATTAAACCTTTAAAATTTCTAATTTACTCCATCCTTTGCTAAAAATTCAAACATTTAAAATTTGACTAAATAAAGACCCATTGATCAATTTTGACCAAAATATGACTTTAAAATTTGATAAAAGTGACCCATAAAAAGGATTTTGACTTTAAATTTTTGTCTTTAAAATTTGATAAAAGTATTAAGCCCATAAATAAAAGGATTTTGGCTTTAAAATATTCGGCCCAATATGTTAAAATTGCCAAAAATCCCATAAATCAAATAAATTCTAAAACTGAAAAACATCTTAAAATATGCTTCAAACATCAAATAAAATCATCCACGTACTTTAGAAGCCCCTAAGACTCGTCTTAATTTTCACAAAAATGACCCGACACGGCTCACTTCGAGCGACAAAATGGTAAAAATCATTAAAATTCTATTTCTTATCCAAATCACTCTCTGCTTCGACCCAAATCACCCTACCTCAATATACTAGGTATTGGAACTAAGAAAACTCAAAAACGATACAGTATGTGACCAAACCTACGCCCGCAAGCTCACTGATTGCGCGCAGACTGCAACCAGGACACGTGCTAGCCATAAAATTCATAACTAATTCGTTTCTAGACCAAATAGCCTCCCATTTGGACCTACGTGACTCTAGCCCCTAAGACTCGTCTTAATTTTCACAAAAATGACCCGACACGGCTCACTTCGAGCGACAAAATGGTAAAAATCATTAAAATTCTATTTCTTATCCAAATCACTCTCTGCTTCGACCCAAATCACCCTACCTCAATATACTAGGTATTGGAACTAAGAAAACTCAAAAACGATACAGTATGTGACCAAACCTACGCCCGCAAGCTCACTGATTGCGCGCAGACTGCAACCAGGACACGTGCTAGCCATAAAATTCATAACTAATTCGTTTCTAGACCAAATAGCCTCCCATTTGGACCTACGTGACTCTAACTCAATAGGAAATATCATGAAATCAACCTTCACCATACAGACTGCATAGAGCAACTTACCCGATCCCAACAACTCTGTTGTCGCGCACAGACGACCAGGCAGGACACATGCTGATCATAAAATTCATAACTAATTCATTGCTTGACCAAATCGCTTCCTGTTTGGACCTACGTGATCTTAACTTGATGTAATAACTACCTGGACCATCCTTGGACCAAAACCTATGCCTCATGAACCGACCATGACCAAAGAATCACAAGAAACGAATCAAAAACATTTTGAAAACTGTGAAACATGCATGGATCTCAAACGTTATGCATAGATCTAAACAAATCACATATAATTCATGCAAGTTTTCTTTAAAAAAGTTTAATATGACTTAAATGGTGAGAAAAAGAATAGATATTACATGCCTGGGTTGGAGAAAACGCAGATCTGCGAGGTACAGACGTCGTAGGTGCGAGATCGGGGCGTCGCCGGAATTGGATCACCAAGCTCCTTCAATGGCTGTATAACTTTCGAATTTTGTGTGCTAAGGGGAGGGGGAAGACGGCTGGTACACAAGATGGAGGCTAGGGTGTGTTTAGATTTGTGTTTAGGAAGTGATTAAAGTGCCTAAAATGACCCCTATGGCTTTAATTAAAAAGTTTACAAGCTTGCCCCTCTAATTAAATTAAAAAGTGTTTAAAACTCATACTTGGGCTTTAATAATTATAAAGTTTCGAAATCTAGGCCTCCTAAAATTTAAAATGCTTTAAAACTCGATAAAACAGCCCGTATAAGTGAAAAACGGGTTCCCCTCCAAAATAATTATAAAAGTCCCCATTTTCTGAAATTGCTGCTTAAAATAAAAATTCATTCTTAAAAATCTCATAACTTAAAATCTCAAATTATTTTCATTCCAATCGATCCTAATCTCGTTCACGCGTCCGTAGCTCAAGCAGGCTGAAAAATAACACATGCATACCATGCAGCATAAAATCATAAATAAATAATATAAAATGGCATGTAATCATCTAAAAATATTTTCTCTCTACTCATGCACTCATTTCTACGTAATCTGGAAGCGTTACAATCTCCCCCCACCTTATAGAAATTTCGTCCCCGAAATTAAGTTACGTACCGATAGCACGTCTGAGAGGCATACATGTAAACCAAAACCTTATCACGTAAATCTAAGTGCATGACTAAGCGTCTAATTTTGAAACTCTAAGGTCAAACTCATGCAGGGTTAAAACATGCAACATGCAAACATAAACATAAATACTAAAATAATAAAACTCACAGACTGGTAATACGACTTATGAGCTCCACGCAGCAGGCAAGTACCCCACAAGAACCACCGCTCTGATACCAACTGAAACGAACCAGACTCTAGGATTTTTTTAAAAAAATTTGCTGAAGCATAAACTTTGAATATGGCTCGTTTCCTTCTAAAACAATTTCTAAATCATTTTTCTAAATACCTTAAGCTTAAATAAAGGAATATTTAAAAACGTAAAACATCCAACATCGTAAAATCATCGAGTAAAAAGAATACTGAAAGCCAACATGTTTAAAAACCAGTATCTAAACTGCAACATGACAAAACTGAATCATAAAGGCGGTCACGGGGTACTGCTCCAACCGGCGCTCAGAGGTCATCACCGCCAGTCGGAGTGAACTTGTAACGCCCCAAAAATCTATAGGGTCACATTTATGCATTTTATTAATCTCATGGGCCAAAATGGCAATTTTTAATGTTATGTATTTACTAATTCATTGATTCCAGAACATAAGATGCGTTGCGGCTGGTTCCAGCAGATGACTACAAAGAGTGATGCACGAGCTGGTTTTAAATTGATTGAAAAATATTTTAAGGAGGACAAATGATTTCTTTTGAAAAAGGTTTGGTGTTTTACAAATTAAAATGATATGAAGGGAATTTTACTAAATTTTATAAGTGTGTCATGCTTAATTTTACAAGTAGCTTGCCACTAATCCCTTTCATATAAAAACCTGTTTTCAAAGTAAGATCTTTATCATTTGCAAAGAAAAATCTTGAGGTGTTCTTCAAAATATTTCCAGAAAAGTTCGTGCGTTGCTTAAAGAAAATATTTCTGCTGGAATCGGTTGCTGTAGCAAAGCTTTGTTTAAGGCAAGTAAAAGCTAATTTTTGACTCACCATTTGAAGCATATATTGTTGTTTCTGAGTCTTTTGCTTGTATGTGTAATAGTATGTTTAAAGTTCATGTTTTAAATGATTTAGACATGACAAGGAAGGAAGGATGGGTTCGAAAATAATGTTTTCATGCTTACAAATGTTTTCTAGAAAGATTATGATGTTTTTAAAGTACTGAAAATTCGAGTTTATTCCCAGAATGTTTATGAATGTTCTTCCTTATGGTAATTATAATATCAGAATTTGATAACGATGAAATCGGTAGTTGCTAGTTGAATCATTATAAAGTATGATTTGATAGGAAACGGCTGATAGCATAGTTGTTGTTTTGATGTTATATTATAAAGCAAATTTCAGCAGCTGTGTTGTTTTCATAAATTCCAGTAGATGCACTGTTCACCAGCAGATGCATTTTGTTGATTAAATCCAGCAGTTGCATTGCTTTTGTAAAAACAGCAGATGTACTGTTCATTGCAGCTGGTATTAGTCTTGCGACTGGTACTGTTCATTGCAGCTGGTATTAGTCTTGCGACTGGTACTGTTCATTGCAGCTGGTATTAGTCTTGCGACTGGTACTGTTCATTGCAGCTGGTATTAGTCTTGCGACTGGTACTGTTCATTGCAGCTGGTATTAGTCTTGCGACTGGTACTGTTCATTGCAGCTGGTATTAGTCTTGCGACTGGTACTGTTCATTGCAGCTGGTATTAGTCTTGCGACTGGTACTGTTCATTGCAGCTGGTATTAGTCTTGCGACTGGTACTGTTCATTGCAGCTGGTATTAGTCTTGCGACTGGTACTGTTCATTGCAGCTGGTATTAGTCTTGCGACTGGTACTGTTCATTGCAGCTGGTATTAGTCTTGCGACTGGTACTGTTCATTGCAGCTGGTATTAGTCTTGCGACTGGTACTGTTCATTGCAGCTGGTATTAGTCTTGCGACTGGTACTGTTCATTGCAGCTGGTATTAGTCTTGCGACTGGTACTGTTCATTGCAGCTGGTATTAGTCTTGCGACTGGTACTGTTCATTGCAGCTGGTATTAGTCTTGCGACTGGTACTGTTCATTGCAGCTGGTATTAGTCTTGCGACTGGTACTGTTCATTGCAGCTGGTATTAGTCTTGCGACTGGTACTGTTCATTGCAGCTGGTATTAGTCTTGCGACTGGTACTGTTCATTGCAGCTGGTATTAGTCTTGCGACTGGTACTGTTCATTGCAGCTGGTATTAGTCTTGCGACTGGTACTGTTCATTGCAGCTGGTATTAGTCTTGCGACTGGTACTGTTCATTGCAGCTGGTATTAGTCTTGCGACTGGTACTGTTCATTGCAGCTGGTATTAGTCTTGCGACTGGTACTGTTCATTGCAGCTGGTATTAGTCCTGTGACTGGTACTGTTCATTGCAGCTGGTATTAGTCTTGTGACTGGGACTGTTCATTACGTCTAGTTTTTTAGATGTTAGCGCTTTTTCTTGCGACTGGTTGATTAACCTTTTTCCTTACGGCTGGTTGATGCGCTAACGACGTCGTTCCCTTAAGTTACAAAGTGTCAGCAGATATTCTTACGTCATCATAACTGTTACTTACTTCAACGACATCGTTTCAATAAATACAATTGTCCCTAGTAAAAGATCTTGCAGCTGGTTCCTATCTTGCAGCTGGTTCCTATTCTTTGCGACTGGTTTCTCTTCCGACTGGTCTCATATCAATGTTACGTTTCCAAAGTCGAACTCGATACTCAGTAAAGTTTTGAAAATGGAAG
>KV018497.1:334247-348785 GCA_001598015.1 Dorcoceras hygrometricum
TTTTTTAGATCATAGTGTTCAGTTTTGAAAACTGAATTGATCGGTCCGATCTGATCGGCGATCGGAGTTACGATGAAGTCTCGGTGGTGGAGATTAACTGAATGTTCATCGTTGGACCCGGGCCCGTTGGGCCGGTCCAAGTCCAACACTTAAGTCTATTTAATTAGACTTAAGCCAAGACTTAACATATAACATACAACACTCTAAACCCTAAACCTAGATTGAAACCGCCGCCCCTCTCCTCTCAAGCCGCCGCCCTCTTCGCCGGAAATTCGACGAGGAGAATCCGTCCGCACAGATCTTGTCACGCCTTCTAATGCAGGGGTACGAAGGAGTCTCGTATCCTGTCATGGACCGGATTGGCGATATCTACCGCATTCTACCGTGAAGAGCCGACATTATTGTAACTACGGTTGGAGCCAGGCACAAGTGTCAGCAAGGTAGTGTTTTGAACACCCTATGTATGACATTAATTGTTATTGTTATTTTTCGTATTGATCCTCTCCCGGCGTTTTTTTCTGTTCTTCCGCTGCCTAGCCGGGGGGCGTGATCCGGATCCCCAACACCAATACAGTCAGTCTGGACTCTGAACAGTGCATGTGTGCTGTTGAAAATTAACTATGTAACCCTTGTCACATAGCTGACTAATGCTAATTAAATTGTAACGCAGGCTATCAACAACTAAGACATCAGATATTGAAATGTTACCGTGGATAAGCTTACCATTACCCACAGTGTTACCATAAGCATTGTCACCAAAGACTATCTTTGCTCCTCTGTGAGGTGTCACATCTGTTAGTAGCTTTTGGTTTCCAGTCATATGTCTTGCACAACCGCTGTCCAGGTACCAAATGGTTGATTCATCAGCAGCTTTGTACCTGTTGTTCTGCAATCATAAAAACAGATTTTGGTACCCAATTTTACTTGGGTCCAGATAGGATTACCCCTTTCGGGACCAATACTTGAATTACTTTGACAGCTTTCCCAGTATGATAGTCCATAAGGGTCTGTGCATAAGTACTGTGAGATCTGTTGAGCTTTGGTTAGTTATTTTGACCATTTAGATCTCTACGGAGCCTAACCTTTTTCCCTTCAGACTTGACCTTCTTAGAGCCACGTCTTTGTTGGTTCTGAGCAAACGACTTGGATCCAGCTTTCGACTTTTCCTTGTCAAGTCTGTTCTTTAGCCAACCAGACTTAGAACTCTCGCGTCTGTCATAGACAATACCGGCTTTTCCTTTCTTAATTCAATGGCTCCGAGATCTGGTCATCATACCGTACCAACTCACATGGATCATGTATCACACTAGCTTTGACAAAGCTCATCTTTTTGAACTTGTCATATGCTAGATTTGATTGAGTACAAGTCTCTCCAGAGCTGCTTTCACAAGTATTGAAACCTAAGCCAGTTCTATCATTCGCTGGATTCTGAATCTCACACAGCTTGTCTAGAGAGATAAAAGACTGGGTCCAGGAACTCATTATCGAATTTAATTTTGCAATTTCAGACTCGAGCTCACGGGACTTTGATCTCAACAATTCATTCTCAACCTTCAGCTTATTCAACTCGATTTGTAAACTGTCAGCTTCACCAAGTTCAACAGTACTTGGTTCTACTGAACTATTTTTCAAATCAGCGTTTTCAGCTTTAACTTCCTCAAATGTGTGAGAAAGCTTCTTGTACTCTTTGACCATATCATTAAGTGCACTGACAAGGTCTTCACGTGTAAATTCAATATTGGAAAAATCAAATACCTCATCATCAGATGTTTGATCAGCCATGAGACAGTAAACTTCCTCCTGTTCACTATCGCTGGATGAGGAGCTGCTGGATGTAGAATGTGAATCGGTGTCAGCCCAGTTCCTGTTGCTTTCCTCAGCAACTAGCACCTTTCTGTCATTCTTTCTATTGAGCCTTCTGTCAGATCTTGTTCTCATCCTCCTATCCTTTGATCTATCTTTGGATCTTTCTTTGGTTCGATCATCATTCTTCTCATCTCTTCAGGGTCTGTCCTCCTTCTTTGGCCTGTTGCAATCAGCAGCAAAGTGCCCTGGACGACCACAGTTAAAACAATTTTGATCAGTAGAAATTTTATCAGATTTATTATAATTGTTGTAAGAGAAAGAAGGATTGTAGGATTTTCTCAGGTATTTCCCAAACTTCTTAACGAAGAGGGACATGACGTCGTTGCTGAGTTGATCAGCAGTCTTGCTAGTTCTTGGAGAGCACTATTCAGATGTTGTTGCCGCCAATGCTTTGGTTGGTTGAGATGTTGAGGGTCCAGCTTCAGATCTTGTCTCCAGTTCAAACTCATAAGCTTTGAGATTTGCAAAGATATCATGCAGTTCCAGTTTGTTCAGATCTTTAGATTCCCTCATCGCCATTGTTTTCACATCCCACTCTCTGGGCAGCGCTCCCATCACCTTCAATGCCAACTCACGGTTGCTGTATTCTTTACCCAAACTGGTAAGCTCTATTACAACAACACTGAAGCGCTCATCAAACTCTGTCATTGTTTCTCCATCCTTCATCTTCATAGATTCATATTTCTGCTGAGCGATAGTCAGCTTGTTCTCTTTTGTCTCATCGTTGCCTTCACAAATTTGTGTCAGCTTCTCCCATATCTCCTTTGCTGTGACACAGGTTTTTATCTTGCTGAACATGTTTTTGTCCAGTGTCTTGTAGAGAATGTCCCTGGCCACATTGTCCAGATTTGCTTTCTTTTTGTCTTCGTTGGCGTACTCATGTCTGCTCTTCTCTAGATACTGAGGCTCGCCATCAGATATAGCAAATGCCAAGTTTGGCTTCATAATTTTCATCGGCCCTTCTGTGATAACTGACCAAATGTCATCATCCTGAGCAGCCAGATGCGCTTGCATGAGAATCTTCCAGTCATCGTAGTCTTCCTTAGAAAACATAGGAATTTTGTTGTGAGAAGTAGACATTTTAAAATATGATAAACATATATAACAGACTGTTCAATAACTGAGATGCGCAGGCTCTGATACCAATTGATAGGATCAATATGGCTCGAAAAACAGGCGTAGGAGTTTAGAAGGGGGGGGGGTTGAATGGACTCCTTGGTATTTTTAAATATTTTCGAAACCTTTAAAACAATTGTTACAAGCACCCGCTTAACTTAAATCCGAGTTACCAGATTTAAGATATCTCAGTTTTAATGCTGATTTCTTGGATAACAGTAAATGTGCGGAAATAAGCCAATCAATCAGTGAACAGTTAAAGCAATAAGTAAATGCAGTAATGTAAAAGAGTAAGGTCAAGAATTTGTTTCTGGAAGTTCGGATGTCAATATCCTACGTCTCCCCTTCTTCCTTTTCAGGAAGGTTTCACTAGAAGATTTGATGTTTATAGCCTCTGTAACCACCCAGTCACTGAGCCTCGCTCAAGGTCCAAGCAACTCCAATCAACAAGCAGATGCAGCTACTGAATACAATTAATGTGGTTTTTCGAACTGCTTCACACAGCCAGTTCGTTACAGACTCAATATGAATATAACAATGAGATACACAACTATTTGAGACTGTAGATCTTCTGGTTTCTAAGATATGAAACAAGATTCAACAAGTGAACCAGAAGATGACTCGAAGATTTAGAACAGTTAAGAACAATGATGAAATTCTTCTTCGAGATTAAAACACTGGACTTCAAAGGATTTTGCAATATATCTTTTCCAGTGACTGTGTGAGCTTTTTGTGAATGAAAGCGTAGAAACAATAAGCTCGAGAACAATGAAGACGATGAATGGCAGAGTGTTGGAGAGTGTAACAGCAGAGAGTTTCTTCTGGTTTCTAAGATATGAAACAAGATTCAACAAGTGAACCAGAAGATGACTCGAAGATTTAGAACAGTTAAGAACAATGATGAAATTCTTCTTCGAGATTAAAACACTGGACTTCAAAGGATTTTGCAATATATCTTTTCCAGTGACTGTGTGAGCTTTTTGTGAATGAAAGCGTAGAAACAATAAGCTCGAGAACAATGAAGACGATGAATGGCAGAGTGTTGGAGAGTGTAACAGCAGAGAGTTTCTTCAATTCAAATTCCATCTATTTATACCCTTTGCTCTCAACAGTCATTAGAATCTTGCCAAGGAAACAAAATCCCTTTGAATATTTATCCATTGCATATCCTGCTCCACTCGAGGTAAATTGCTCTTCGTCAGAGCCAAATTGTCGTTATACCATATTTGTGCAAACATCGTATAACGTCCTCTGTATAATGTGTACTATTTACCCAAAATAGTACTGACAATGTCTCCTTAATTCTTTCCCAGGCAATAGTACGATTCAATCTTCACCATTGATTCTTTCCAATTTGAATATCGATAGCGTTTGAATCGATTCGTCGATTGCGCCTGAATGTGTTCCCTTAATTTCTCTCAGCGTTGTTTGTGTAGATACAGCTGAATAGATAAAGATGCAACAGATGAGTGCTTTAACACTTGAGTTATTCCAACAGCTGAATACTCCAACAACTGAAACACTTGCCCCGTTACTCATAAATTCTGACATCTGAATAAATCGTAACTGATATCAAAATAACTGTATTCAACATCAGAGTTAGGTAGAGATAACTGAATGTGCAACATCTGAATGCAAGAACTGAATGTAGCAACTAACACAGTTTTGATATATGAAAGCTCTGTTAACCCAAAATCTGAATACTCCCAACAAGTCACTTCTGATTCAAAGTAGCTTTGTCAAAAACTGAATATACTAGATATTGGAATAAATGAAACTCCAAAAAGATATAGTATGTGACCAAAACGACGCCCGCAAACTCACTGCTTGCGCGCAGACTGCAACCAGGACACGTGCTAGCCATAAAATTCATAACTAATTCGTTTCTCGACCAAATAGCCTCCCGTTTGGACCTACGTGACCCTAACTAAATGGGAAATCTCATGAAATCAACCTTCACCATACAAACTGCATAGAGCGACTTACCCAACCCCAACAACTTTGCTGTCGCGCACAGACGACCAGGCAGGACACATGCTGATCATAAAATTCATAACTAATTCATTTCTTGACCAAATTGCTTCCTGTTTGGACCTACGCAATCTTAACTCGATGTACTAACTACCTGGACCATCCTTGGACCAAAAACTATGCCTCATGAACCGACCATGACCGAAGCATCATAAGAAACGAATCAAAAATATTTTGAAAACTATGAAACATGCATGGATCTCAAACGTTATGCATAGATCTAAACATATCACATACAATTCATGCAAGTTTTCTTTAAAACAATTTAATATAGCTTAAATGGTGAAAAAAGGAATAGACATTACATGCCTGGGTTGGAGGAAACGCGGATCTGCGAGGTACAGACGTCGTACGTGCGAGATCGGGGCGTCGCCGAAATTGGATCACCAAGCTCCTTCAATGGCTGTATAACTTTCGAATTTTGTGTGCTAAGTGGAGGGGGGAAGACGGCTGGTACACAAGATGGAGGCTAGGGTGTGTTTAGATTTGTGTTTAGAAAGTGATTAAAGTGTCTAAAATGACCCCTATGGCTTTAATTAAAAATATTACAAGCTTGCCCCTCTAATTAAATTAAAAAGTGTTTAAAACTCATACTTGGGCTTTAATAATTATAAAGTTTCGAAATCTAGGCCTCCTAAAATTTAAAATGCTTTAAAACTCGATAAAACAGCCCGTATAAGTGAAAAACGGGTTCCCCTCCAAAATAATTATAAAAGTCCCCATTTTCTGAAATTGCTGCTTAAAATAAAATAAATTCATTCTTAAAAATCTCATAACTTAAAATCTCCAATTATTTTCATTCCGGTCGACCCTAATCTCGTCCACGCGTCCGTAGCTCAAGCAGGCTGAAAAATAACACATGCATACCATGCAGCATAAAATCATAAATAAATCATATAAAATGACATGTAATCATCTAAAAATATTTTTCCCCTAGTCATGCACTAATTTCTACGTAATCTGGATTTCGGGACGTTACAGAAAGCCAGCTGGAAATTTGGAAGAGTTGTTGGAGAGGGACGAGAAATACATACATATAGAAAAATCCACTGAACCATGGTACCTGAAAACAAGGAAAACAGAAGACGAAAAACCATAACATTAGAAAAAGGGAAGAGAAGTGAACACCTTGGGCACCTTGTCTTGAGAATATGCCTCTTAACGCTCCACTGCCTGATATATTGATTGTAGGTAAAAAGCCAGGCCTATTGCATCCTCCTCGTCTTATGAAAGAGAATGCAAAGCGAAAGCGTTCTAGTACTGCAAGTTTCACAAAGATAAAGGTCATACAACTGAAGATTGCTTCAGCTTACGAGCAGAGACAAAAAATCTGATCAAACTATGGTACTTGCAAAATTTTGTGGAAAAATCTCATAGTCAAAGATGCACTGAAAAATTATGATATGAAACATCCTAGGTGTGATCATCGGAAAGGTCAAGATAATATGACAAAGCAGTCCGAAAAAGATGAAAATTTTCCAACCGGATGCGTAATTACGGTAATAAGTGGGGTGCAAGCGTATGGCAACTCGAATAACACTAGAAAAGCCCTCATATGGGCAATAAGGGGAGGTAACAACCAGGCCTTCATATGCTCAGTCCTTCAAGTGTTCAAAATAAAAGCAACCCAAGAGGTCATATCCTTTAGAAACAAAGATTTGGAGATTCCTCATGGCACTCGTAATGATATATTGGTCATTTCAGTCGAAATTTCAAACTTCAGGGTTAAGAAAATTCTAGTAGATTTTGGAATCTTGGCTGACATATTATTTACGATGCTTTTACCAGACAAGGAATAAATAATACCCAGTGAACACAGTGTTAGAGTAGATGCCCAACTAGCCAACTTGTGGCGTGTGGTTTTATTGACTCTTGTGTATAACGATCTTTATATATGACATACGCATTTTCTTTATGGCATTCTTTATTTTCATTATGATTATAATGTTAAATTGTGTTGGATAAAGACCTAGAATGCACCATAGTGTATGTTAGATGTGATAGTGGATATGATGGCTATCATGAAACACATCTAATAGTCACTGTGTATTTTGAATTCGTTCCTAGTCGATTGGGCTGTCAAAATGAGGATAAGGCCGCCCGAGCTTGAGACTAGCATCTGCGATGTGAAGTACCATGTTTCATTGGTAGGGAACATTGTGATGTTCTGAGCATGCAGATGGATAGTGACCTGGTGATCTATCGAACTACCCTCGTTCGGACATTCCAAGTGGTTACCATTTGTCGAGTGGATAAGTCCGAGGTCTTGGTTGTACTGATTAGTCCTCACTACTCGAAACGTCATTGAGACTCTACATGATAGGGGCCTCACTTTGACCCATTTACCGACTCACTTGGGGTCATTAGGTGGCGGGATTGGGTGAGGTCCCGATGCATGTAGGAGTCGATGCTTCGTTGTCGAGGATTCACCGCTCGCTTTAACACGTGGATATCCTATGCTATCTGAGGAGACAATAGTGTGATAAATCTCTGGCCAGAGTACTGGATGGGTTTTAGGTAAATGGGTTTGCCTAGTAACACTCGCGATGTCACTATTTGATCTCCAAGATGTATGCATAGTTATCGGATCTCTAGCGACTCTCGATTTACCAATGGTCGTTGATCTGATCGGGATATATGCGTTGAAAGGACCGTACTGTACGCTAACCATGACCAACAGGTTCTTGCAGGAACTATCAGTGATACCTAGGGGATCATGGGCGATGTTGCTAGGCGCTTTACCAGGATCCGATGGGCAACTCCGAAATTGTGATTTCGGAGTCACAATGGTTGTGGGCCCACGTCTAGCTGTATCCCTGAACCACTGAGGGTCACACAAGTACTGGATTCATGATTCCCGCACGAAAACTGAGCTCAATGTGTTGAGCATAGGAGAAGGAATTTAGGGAGTGCGACTTCCTAAAAGTCAACAGGGGTCAAATTGCGATTTCCCAAAGTTGAGGGGCTAAGCTGTAATTTTGGACTAGGTGGTATGAAAAATTGTTTTCACATCATAATACTCAGTTTTGGAAACTGAGTCGATCGGTCCGATCTGATCGTCGATCGGGATTATGATGAAGCCACAGTGATTTAATTGAACCGAATGTTCATATGAACCTGGGCTTGACCCAAGTCCATTGGGCCGGTTCAAGCCCATTACTCACCTTTATGTATGACTAGTCTAGGGTTGAATTAAATACTAAGTCTCATTCAAAACCCTACATAGCGCCGCCCCACCTCCCTTCTCCCTTCGGCCGCCGCACGCCGCCCTCTCCCGTCGCCGATCGCCGCTGTGCTGCCGCCTCGTGATCGGACTTGTTTCGATCACCGCGACGAGGAGATTCTGTTCG
The DNA here is from genome assembly GCA_001598015.1 of Dorcoceras hygrometricum. Classification (NCBI taxonomy): domain Eukaryota; kingdom Viridiplantae; phylum Streptophyta; class Magnoliopsida; order Lamiales; family Gesneriaceae; genus Dorcoceras; species Dorcoceras hygrometricum. Next base: position 342,611 of record KV018497.1, read on the forward strand.
TGTCGAATTCGTCAGTCCTTCTAGTGCAGGCTGACGAAGGATTCGTGTTTTCGGTCATAGACCTGATTAGATGATATACCACCGCCTACCTTTTGAAGTGCCGGTTTCCTTGTGAAATTGGTCGGAGCCAGGAGCCTAGACGCCAGCAAGATAACAATCGATAAACATCATATGTATGGTTTTGTATTGTTTGATGTATTGAACGATTCCCGGTGCAAAATTTTAAAACTTCCGCTGCGCCCCGGGAAACGGTATCCGGATCCGACACTTTCGCCAACACACAGGTGAATACTCCACTGGTCATTTTCGGTTGTAGTAGTGGAAGCCTTAAGAGAGGTCGTTCTCTCTATTTATTTGGGATCGTATCCCTAAAGGTATACTAGAGTGGTCAAGTTTTGAGGACTGTAATTAACCGATTTAATTAAATGTTATGTTACTAGCAGATTTGATGAAACAGCCAGGTTTAATTGAGTAAGCTGTTAAGGAGATTCTTATTTGACTTAGAAATAAATCGGGTGTGTATCGTTGAATGAATGGGAAAGAGTAAGTGCTGGGCAGATTTGGTGTATCGGGAGCAGCTGGAGTTCAGAGTTGGAGAATACCCCACGTGAGTGATTAGAGGTGCTGTGTGGATCGATTTGGTTCGTGGTTTGAGTAGACCGGTCGTGGTTTTCAGATTTGAGTAAGATCTGGGTGTCTAGATCTGACCCTTGTGTATATGAGCGGGTTGTCCTGAGCGGGAGATGAAACGATGTCTTTTCGGGTTATCCGGGTAGACGCGGGTTGAGTGTAACGATACGATGTCATTTGGCGTATATCAGATTTGGCGCTGTCAGAGTGTATTAGACACGACGTCGTTTAGCGGGCATCAGATTTGATGAGAACTGGACTCCGGTGCGACGTCGTTTGGAAGTATTCAGATTTGGTTAGCGTAGAGGAGTCAAAGCTGGTTAAGTGCTTAGATCTGATTTGGTCGGTGGCACTGTAGCGTTGACTGGAGAATATATATTAAGTGTTGACCAACACTTAGTCAATTGAGATCCCATATTTCCTATCTTCTTCCCCAAAGAGCTATCGACTTATATCTGTTCTCAAACCCTTACTGTTCATCCGAACACAAATCCTTTGGTTTCCGTCGATTGACGCTGCCGCTTGGAGCAAGGTTGGTGGCGCTGAGCTCGTCTCCTCTAGATCTTTCGATTGGTACTGTAACGCCCCAAAATCCATAGGACCACATTATGCATTTTTGTTCATTTTATAGATTAAAAATGGCATGTTGAAATGTTATGCATTTTTGTTTTAAGTGATTTCAGAAAATAGATGTGACACAGCTGGTTTCAGTGGATGACTCCAAGGGTGATGCACGAGCGGTTTTTAATGGATTGAAAATATCTTTAAGAAGGACAAATGATTTCTTTTGAAAATGGTTTGGTGTTTTACATATTAAAATGAGAGGAAGGGAATTTTACTAAATTTTATAAGTATGTCATGCTTAATTTCACAAGTAGCTTGCCACTAATCCCTTTCATATAAAAATCTGTTTTGAAAGCAATATCCTTATCATTTGCAAAGAAAATCTTTAGTGTTCTTCAAAATATTCTCCAGAAAAGTTCGTGCGTTGCTTAAGGAAAAGATTCTGCAGAAAACTTGCTACCGTTGCAAAGCTTCGTTTAAGGCAAGTAAAAGTTGATTCTTGACTCACCATTTAAACCATATATTGATGTTTTCTGAGTCCCCTTGCCTATATGTTACAGTATGTTTAAAGTTCATGTTTAAAAATGATTTATGCATGAAAAGGAAAGAAAGATGGGTTTTCAAATGATGTTTTGATGCTTCCAAATATTTTCCAGAAAGTTTATGATGTTTTAAAAGTACTGAGGATTCGAGTTTAATCCAAGAATTTTTATGAATGTTCTTCATTTCAGTGGTTGTAAAATCAGAATTTGATAATTATGTAATCGGTATTTGCTAGTTGAATCAGTATAAAGTCTGGTTTGATAGGCAACGGCTGATAGCATAGTTGTTGTTTTGATATTACAAATATCAAGTCAAATTTCAGCAGTTGAATTTCCTTGATAAATACCAGTAGTTACATTGTTCACTTCTAAAGTACTATTCATTGCGACTGGTACTATTCATTGTGACTGGTACTATTCATTGCGACTGGTACTATTCATTGCGTCTCGTACTATTCCTTGCGTCTTAGCAAAAATACTTGCGTCTTAGCGAAAATACTTGCGTCTGGTTATTTAGCGAAAATCCTTGCGTCTGGTTTCACGTATGTTAGCGCTTTTCTTGAGACTGGTTGATGCGCTAACAACGTCGTTTCATTTAATACGTTTGTTTTTAGTAAAAAGACCTTGCAGCTGGTTTCTTTTAGCACAACCCGTTAACAGTAGAAATCTGTTTTGTTTCATAGTACTGTTCCATTTTGTTGCGACTGGTTCCTGTCTTGCGACTGGTTCCTATTCATTGCGACTGGTTTCTCTTACGACTGGTTTCAGTTTAATGATATGTTTCCAAAAGCTGAATTTGATACTCAGTAAAATTTTAAAGTGGAAGCAAGAGTTTTAAATGATGGAACCCGAGGATTTTAAGAAGGAAAGTTTAAAGAGAAGGATGTTAAAGGAACAAAATTTTATTTTGAGATTTATGGCAAAGATAACAGACGGTCATAAAGGGTGAGGTGAGCAGCTATCAGTTGCCCTCCCATATAGAGAAGGGTGAGCAGTCGTCTATATGTCGGTTGCCCTAACGCAAAGAAGCCAATGGCTAAGGCTGATATCAGTAGTCACTTATCAGGTGAAACACGGACCTAAGGAGAGATTCTGAGCCAGAATCTAAGGAAAAATGATAATGATGTTGAGATTTGGGCTATTATCCCCTGTCTCCAAGTTTATGAAAGAAAGAATGAATTGTTTACGAAAGAAAATGATATTGATCATTGATGTTCCTTTAACCTATGTATTGATCAGATGTCCACCTACGTATTTGAACTTTTTATTACTCAGGTTTTACTTGCTGAGCCCCTAGGCTCATTAGCTTTAAAATGGTGCAGGTGTGACAGCTGGAGAGTGAACAGAAGGTGAAACTTGAAACAACTGCTGGGTGGTGTGTGTTTGTCAATGGCCAGCGTTTTCCGTGTCATAGTTGATGTTGTTTTGTTTTAGAATGTACTGTATTAAATCAGTTGCAACAATTGTACATTTATATAGAATATCAGCTGTTGTAAATCGCAATTGCAATTTATAATAAAGTCTGTTTTTCCGCATTCAGTAGTTGGCGCGCAATTGAGTGTCTGTTAGATTTGTCTTCGTGTTTTCCGTTTCTTCTTAAAGTTATAAGAAATACAGCTTATGACAAATTGTCTTTTTGCCCTTCTTTTTATTCGAAAATTTTTATTTACCCCAATTCGTGATTCCCGTGGGTTCGGGTGTCACAACATGATATCAGAGCAACGTTCCTGAGATAAACACATGCACCATCAGCTGGATCAAAGTTCATCATCCGTTCCTCTAAGTTGTGAGTTTATTTTCAGAGCATTGTTTTTAAATTATTTTAGCATGTTCTGATAAATATATGTGGTGGATTAATGGCTATAGAATATAAGATGTCAGGAAGAGGAAGAAGTAGAAGAAGTATTCCCTTAGAAGAAACTACCACTGATAACGCTAGTATCACCCAATTGTTAAGACTGCTGGTAGAACAAAACAATAGAGGAAATGGCCAATCAAGCAGCAGCAGGGGACCAAGCAATGATGATCCCCAAGAGAAGTTCAGACGACAGAGACCCAAGGAATTCAGTGGTACTACTGATCCACTAGTTGCCGAAAGCTGGATCAAATCCATGGAGGTTATTTTCCAATCAAGCAGCAGCAGGGGACCAAGCAATGATGATCCCCAAGAGAAGTTCAGACGACAGAGACCCAAGGAATTCAGTGGTACTACTGATCCACTAGTTGCCGAAAGCTGGATCAAATCCATGGAGGTTATTTTTGAGTACCTTCAAATGTCTGATTTAGATAGGCCTAGGTGCGCTATCTATATGCTGAGAGAGGATGCGATGATTTGGTGGGAAGGAGCCAAATTATCGGTGGATTTGATAAATTTGACTTGGGCAGATTTTAAGCGGGTGTTCTTTGAACAATACTTCACGGCTGATAAGAGGTCCGTGTTGAAGAAGGAATTTTTGACCCTGAAGCAAGGGAGTATGACCGTACAGGAGTATGCAAGGACATTCGAAAGAGGGTGATATTTTGTGCCTATGATAGGAAATGACCGAGAAGAGAAATTGAGCCATTTCACTGAAGGATTGAAGCCTATGTTCAAAATGAATGTTAGGCTATCTGTACCTAGGACTTACAGAGAAGCAATGGATAGAGCCCTACGTGTTGAACAGGACTGGAAAGATGTTGATGAGGATAGGCAGCAGAAGAGGCAAGCCTTTCAGCAGAAGGACCAGAGGCCATTCAAGAAACAGAACAAGAACCAGCAGAGGCCTCAGGAGCAAAAGCCTCTACCGATTCAACCTATTAGCTCTGTTCCTACTGGTAATAACAGGCCAGAATGTCCTAAGTGCCACAAGCACAATCCTTGACAATGCAGACTTGGACAAAATGTCTGCTATAAATGTGGGATTCCAGGGCATATTTTGAAATATTTTCCAAAGTTCAAGCAACTGGTGACTAGCAGAGCCTACGTAATGACAGTTGAACAAGCCAATCCAGACTCGACAGTAGTCACAGGTGAAATTTTGATAGCTGGATTTCCTTCTCTGCTTTAATAGATTCAGGAGCTACACATTTAATTGCTGCTGAGTTTGTTAAGAAATTGCCTATCCAGCCAGAGCAAGTATTGATAGGCTATTGTGTATCGGTACCATCAGGAGAGAAACTGGTATCGCACGAACTGTTTAGGAGTTTAGAACTTAAACTTCAAGGGCATCAGATTACTGCTGATTTAATTCTATTACCGATTCTAGAATTTGATATGATTTTGGGAATAGATTGGCTAACTAAGTATGGGGTAGTAATTGACTTTAAACTACGAACAGTAGCTGTCAACCCACCAGGGAAAGATTCATTTCAGTTTTTAGCCAAACATGTTAATGGAGTCCCTTCAATTATATCATCCTTAGCAGATTGATAGACCCCAACTGTCAGAAGTAGAGGTAGTGATTGAGTTCCTGAAGTTTTTCCAGAAGATATCCAGGGACTACCACCGGACAGGGAGTTAGAATTTTCAATTGATCTAATTCCAGGAGCTGCCCCAGTATCTAGACCACCCTATCGATTAGCTCCATCAGAAATGAAAGAAATGAAAGAACAGATACAAGATCTGTTGGAGAAGGGTTTATTAGACCAAGTACTTCCCCTTGGGGAGCCCCTGTTTTATGTGTTAAGAAAAAAGATGGGAGTATGAGGTTATGTATAGATTATCGGGAGTTGAATAAATTGACGATTAAGAATAAGTATCCATTACCTATGATCGAAGATCTGTTCGACCAGTTGAGAGGGTCAGTAGTCTTCTCTAAGATCGATTTGAGGTCTGGATACCACCAACTGAAAATTAAGGCAACTGATGTGTATAAAACATCCTTTAGAACTAGGTATGGCCATTATGAATTCTTAGTTATGTCATTTGGACTTACGAATGCTCCATCAGCTTTTAAGGATTTAATGAATAGGGTCTTGCAACCATTTTTGGACCAGTTTCTAGTTGTATTCATTGATGATATCTTAGTCTATTCTAAGACCAGATGTGAGCATGTCCAACATTTAAGGACAGTTCTCCAGATTTTGAGAGCTAAGCAGTTGTTTGCTAAATTCAGCAAATGCGAGTTTTGGTTGGAGAAAGTATCATTCTTAGGTCATATAATTTCTAAGGATGGAATAGAAGTCGACCCAGATAAAGTAGAAGCTGTTCGCGACTGGCCAGTACCAAAGAATGTTGCAGAGATAAGGAGTTTCTTGGGTTTAGCTGGATATTATAGGCGATTTATCCAAGGATTCTCTAAGATAGATGTTCCCTTGACTACGTTAACTAGGAAACAGGTGAAGTATAACTGGACAGTTGAATGTCAAAACAGTTTTGACAAACTGAAGCAAGCATTGATTGAAGCACCTGTGTTGACGATGCCAACTGATGAAGGAAAATTTGTAATTTACACCGATGC
>KV018497.1:361207-402519 GCA_001598015.1 Dorcoceras hygrometricum
AGTGATGAACCAGCAGCGAAGCAGTTGACGATTTACGAAGAGTTATCAAAGCTGGATGTCAACTGCTAAGCTCAATTCAAATGGCGAAAGCGACAAGAAGCCTGGAAAAGAAAAGGCCACAAGAACTATTCCCTGTCGGTACTTTACAGAACAGTGATGAACCAGCAGCGAAGCAGTTGACGATTTACGAAGAGTTATCAAAGCTGGATGTCAACTGCTGAGCTCAATTCAAATGGGCGAAAATGACAAGAAGCCTGCAAAGAAAAGGACACAAGTACTATTCCCTGTCGGTACTTTACAGAACACTTTTGAACGGGAAGAATTTTGGGTCCAACGGGATTTATTGTACAGAGGCTTTATATGCGAAGGCAGCGCCATTGAAGAAGTGTTCGAGAGGTTGTGAGACCAGAGAGTTGTTGTCGCACAGAAAAGAAAATCAATAGAAGACAACAATAGAGGGAAAATGAATCTGAAATGAAGCTGTCAACTATCATACGAGAGAGAGCTTAATTGCAGTTGACAGTGGAGCTAGAATTAGCTAATTAGAGCATTTCCCTAGTGTGTGAGAAACAGAGAGTTGAGAGCTTCATTGTATCAAATCTCACACACAGAGATTCATTCACAGTGTATTAGTGAATGAATATCAAAACGTTTCAAACAGTTACCGTCCAAGCACGATGACGTAAAACTCATGTGTATTTAGTTAGTCACACAGTTGCGGCTGATGTGCATTTGTGGAGTCTAGGAGTTCTCGCAGCTGCTGGTTGCGGGATTGGGTCTGTACACGAAGTTGTAAGATCAAATCTTCTAGTGGATCCTTCCGAGGTGGAAGATGGGGAGATGTAGGACATTGAGGTCCGAACTTCCAGAAACAAATATGCTGTGTATCGGTCCATTACTTTAAAGCTTTCAGCATTGCACATTTACTTAGCATCGCATACAGTTAGCACACTAGCACTTGCAAGTCTCGAACAGATTTATGTTGTACATAAATCTGTTTGAGTTGTTTTAAAATATATGATTCAGTTCTGGTATTTTCCGCATGATTTTTAAATCATACCAGATCTGTCTCCGGTGCTCTTCTGGTGAGTTTTTAAGTGTTCAAGAACATTGAGCTATTGCAGCTCCGTATTAGCAGCGCAAAATTTTTAATCGCTCAATTTTAACAGTGGCTGCTAAGTTCCTTCGAAAAACAGGGACCATCAATCAATCAATTCCACACACTGTTTCACGTAGCAATCCCAGCAACAGGCCAACAGATTTCATAGCAGGGAAATACAGTCATGTTCACGCTTCAAGCCATTAAGAGCTGCTCAATTCATACCTCAATTCCACAAATTCTACCTCACAGATTTCACAAAAAGGCACGGAAAACACACGGCCAAGCAACAAAATTTCTCCTGTCCCAACAATCCACGGCAGAGACTTCCTGGAAGCTGAAATCTGATTCAAAGCCTCGAAAATCAGATTATATCAAGCACAATTCTAAGCCTGAACAATCTAATACCTACGGCCAGAACTAATCTCAAGTTCTAAACATCTACGCAGGTAATAACTACAAGAACAGAGCTCAAATCAACGAGAGATGCTCACCCAAAATCTCACGCTAGCAGGAGGTTCACAGATCTCACGGCACGAAGACACAGCACTTCGCGTTCCTCCTCCAACGCTGATTCAGGGTCTCTAATGGGTAGCAAACGAAAGAGCTAAGCTAGGGGAACTCAGCGCCACCAATATTATCCAAAAACGAAGGCTGGAAACGACAGGAAATGGCGGAAGAAATGTTCGAATGAACAGTGTCGGTCAAGGGTTTCAACAGAGAAGAGGATAAGAAATATCGGGTCTAAAATACTCTAAGTGTAACTCAACACTTGTATTTAAATCCTCAATTCAAACGCTACTGTCTAAGTCCAACACCGACAAAAACAGATCCCTGCAACGAGAAATAGCGTCAAACAGATTTATCAAACAATGCTAATAACCACCAGATCCCAGCGTTAACAACAAACGCTCGCTCACAAGTCAAAACGACAGCGTTTCGGTGACATCTGGTCTCTCCAACGGTAACACAAACCAGATCCCTCGCTCATGCAATACAAAACACAATAAACGCTGAGGATTCCAAAACGACGATGCAGCAACTAAAGGGAACGACGTCGCTTAGTTCAAAACAGATCTCTCCTCCATAACACAACGCTAGCGCTCAAAACAGATCTCAGCGCACTAAAACAGATCTCTGCGCCTTAGCAACGCAAAATGCTAAAATGATGACGTAGCCACTAATCCAAATGACGTCGCACCGTGAAACATATCTCACTTTAAACCACAATGTTCGAAAACTCAACACCAGATGTCAACTCTCACATGTTTACCAACACATGAAATCTGCTTACGTCACACACTAGCGCTACCAGATTTCTACACGCGAACAATCACTTGCGTTCAATACAACGAAACCAGATATCTCAATCCAGCGATCACTCGCTACCGTTCCGTTGACCAATCGTTGACATCTGAAAATGCGAAAAGAAAACTCTGCACTCTCAACTAATCAGATCTCACCAAAACGCAGCGTTTTACCTACTTCTCGCGACAAAACACGCTAACATTGAGAGAACCAGATTTCTATCAAAATCTAACAAATTCGATCCCAATTCTCAACTAGATTTCACCCGATAAACCCGAACTAAAATCTGAACAACTCCAACTAGAGATCTAAATTTTCTCAAATCAGATTTCACCAAAAATTGAAAGTCTAAAATCCAAAAATATTAATTCTCGAGACTAAACAAATCCCAAAATCCGATAAATCACAATTCTTGAAATCTGATTCCTCACATTCTCCCCACCTTAAGAGATTTCGTCCTCGAAATCAAAGGCAAACAAGGGCAGAAACAATCAAACATGCAAAACAGCACAAACACTACTCAAATTCGAAGCAACAACCAGCAATCTACCTGGAAAAATCTGCACTATCAGTGCTCAAACAGATGAGGCCAGTCCTGTCTCATATTTTCCTCAACTTCCCAGGTTGCTTCTTCTCGGCCATTCTTGCTCCATTGGACCATAACCAACGGAATCACTTTGTTCCTCAGCTGCTTCTCCTTCCTATCCAGAATTTGTACTGGATATTCAACATAGCTCAAGGTAGAATCCAGCTCAACTTCGTCGGTTCTCAAAACATGGGACGGATCTGGCTCATATTTTCTCAACATAAACACATGAAAGACATCATGCATCGCCGCTAACTCCTCGGTCAACCTCAATCTATAAGAAAACTGTCCAATCCGCTCAACGATCTCAAAGGGACCAACGAATCTGGGAGCCAATTTGTCTTTAAATAGGAATCGCATCACGCTCTTGAAAGGAGAAATCTTGAGAAACACACGATCGCCAACCTCAAACTCTAACGGTCGACGTCTTCTGTTAGCATAGCTAGAGAAATGGTCTTGAGCAGCTTTCATTCTACTCCGAATCAAATCAATCTGATCCTTCATGTGCTGCACAAACTCCGATGTAGAAGCTGTCTCTCTCCAACTTCTTCCCAACAAATCGGGGATCTGCACTTTCGACCATACAACGCCTCAAACGGAGCCATTCCGATAGTCACTTGGTAGCTGTTATTATACGAAAACTCAACCAAGGATAGCAAATCCTGCCAGCCACCGCTGAAATCCATCACAACTGCACGTAGCATATCTTCTAAAGTCTGGATAGTCCGCTCAGACTGTTCGTCTGTGTGTGGGTGATAGGCCGTACTCATAGCCAATCTCTAACCCATAACTGCTTGCAAACTCTTCCAAAATCGAGAAGTGAACCTCGGATCTCTATCGGACACTATCAAAACCGGAACTCCATGCAATCTAGCCACATGGTCGATGTACAATTTTGCCATTTTCTTCATAGAACACCTCACATCATAGGGAATGAAATGGGCTGACTTCGAAAGTCTATCGATCACAACCCAAATAGCATCGCATCCCCTGCTCGATCGAGGTAGATGAGTCACAAAATCCATGGCGATGTGCTCCCAATTCCATTGGGGCACCTCTAAACTCTGCAGCAATCCACCAGGTCTCATCCTCTCAGCCTTGACCTGCTGGCAATTCAGACATCTCGCGACAAAAGCCGAAATGTCTCTCTTCATACCTGCCCACCAATAGTGAGACTTCAAGGCATGATACATTTTCCTTTCACCCAGATGCACACTGTACCAGCTACAATGCGCTTCATTCATGATGGACTCCTTCAAATCAATCAGGTTTGGGACCACTAATCTCCCTCGAAATCTCAGACATCCATCCGAAGAAACAAAGAAATCATCAGACTGACCATTCTGGGCCTTAATCCTCAATTCAATCTCTCAACTGATCCTTCAGCTCTTTCAATTCTGCAGGCGCCAACCGATACGGAGCTCTATAGATCGGGGCAGTACCGGGCACCAACTCAATGCTAAAATCGATCTCACGTCTCGGAGGGAATCCAGGGATCTCATCTGGAAACACGTTGGGAAACTCTCGGACGATCGGGATGTCGCTCAACTCCAATCGCTGCTCTTGGGAAACGTCCAGTGCGTAAATCATGAATCCGGTGCTACCTAGCGATAGCAGGCTAAAAATCTCCATGGCGGAAACCAGCGGAATCTTCGGGTGCGAATCAGCACCGTATAAATCCCACTTTTCTCCCGAGTCAGGGCGAAATCTCACCACACCATGAAAACAATCGATCGTAGCCTTATAGCTAGACAACACGTCCATCCCCAAGATGCAATCAAAATCTCTCATTCCCAAAACAATCAGATTGGACACCAAAACGTGCTCATCAAATCGAAGCATACAATCCAACACCACTTCACGAGACCACAGACTCATGCCAGCAGGGGTAGACACAGAAACAACATCACACAATGGGGAAGAACTCAACCCATGCTCACACACAAACATCTCAGAAATAAAATAGTGTGATGCACCAGTGTCAAATAAAACTTTCGCAGGAAAATCGAAAATAAAGCATGTACCTCCAATCACCATGCCAGGCGTCTCCTCAGCCTGCTCTCTAGTCAAGGCGTTCGCCTGATCCTGCTGGGGAATCTGGAACTGAGGTCTCTGAGGTGCTCCAAACCTAGACGGTCCACTAGGCTGAAATCCAGATCGCTGAGTAGGGGCAGGAAACTGCGGTCTCTGAGAGGAACCACCAGCTGATCCCTGCTGTGAAGGAATCGAAGACTGACCCCTCAACAGAGGACACACTCTAAGGAAATGTCCTGGCTGTCCACAGTTACGGCAGGACCCCTGAACTCCACGACACTGCGAAGTCGGATGCCTCCCTCCGTACTGTCCACAAGACATGCCACTAGAACTGCTGCCAGAACAACTACCAGAACCAGAACTCACGGAACCAGAGGAACTCGAATCCGCCTTCTTCTTGAACTGTTTCCCTCGAGGTCGAAATCTCTGGAGGTTCTACTGCTGCTGCTGCTGCGACCCCTGAGGAGAATAGAAAGATTGACGCATCCTGAACAGGCTGATAGGTGCGTCCAGTAGTCAGTGAATCGGAGCCTCAACCTCCATCAAAATCTCCTCAATATCCACCGCTCAGTTCACCGCATCAATATAGGTCGCAGGTGAACCAGACAAAACCATCCGGTACAAATCAGGTAACAATAACATATCAAATCAAATACAGATCCACAATACATAAAAACACGGGGCATCCCCCGGTTCAATACATAATAAAATAGACTGGGACTCAAGGAAACGGGGATCAACCAGCTGAACTTCCACTCTGTCCAGCTTGGTTACCTGATGATCCTGCAAATGGGCAACACAGACCCAAGACACAAAAGCAGGAAAACAAAATACGAGGTCAAGCCTCAGTACGAAGAGCTAATCAAAATAGCTAAACATGCAACATGCTATAAATCAATGCTATGAATGCATGAGGGCTATTAAGGAATCGGATAGCGAGACCAGTAAGTCAACTGCAATCAAATCTGTCGAGCCTCTATACCACGCACAGCAAGTCAGCCGGTGGAAATCATCGGTTCGTGATCTTCAGGGTCCGTCAACCCATCACAGCTCGGTGGTAGACACTCGAATCCGGTCGTCACCACTCCGATGATAGCGTTGGACTTTTCAGGCACGACAACTCAGTCGGCCAGTCACAACGTGGCTCTGAATCAGGTCGTCAATCAATCTGTCAATCAGGCTCAAGATGTATGTATGTATGCCAATCAATATCAAATGCACAATGCATACAATCAATACCATAAAACAGCATGTAAATCAATCAATTCCACACACTGTTTCACGTAGCAATCCCAGCAACAGGCCAATAGATTTCATAGCAGGGAAATACAGTCATGTTCACGCTTCAAGCCATTAAGAGCTACTCAATTAGTACCTCAATTCCACAAATTCTACCTCAAAGATTTCACAAAAAGGCACGGCAAACACACAGCCAAGCAACCAGATTTCTCCTGTCCCAACGATCCACGACAGAGACTTCCTGGAAGCTGAAATCTGATTCAAAGCCTCGAAAATCAGATTATATCAAGCACAATTCTAAGCCTCAACATTCTAATACCTACGACCAGAACTAATCTCAAGTTCTAAACATCTACGCAGGTAATAACTACAAGAACAGAGCTCAAATCAACGGGAGATGCTCACCCAAAAGCTCACGCTAGCAGGAGGTTCACAGATCTCACGGCACGAAGACACATCACTTCGCGTTCCTCCTCCAACGCTGATTCAGGGTCTCTAATGGGTAGCAAACGAAAGAGCTAAGCTAGGGGAACTCAGCGCCACCAATATTATCCAAAAACGAAGGCTGGAAACGATGGGAAATGGCGGAAGAAATGTTCGAATGAACAGTGTCGGTCAAGGGTTTCAACAGAGAAGAGGATAAGAAATATCGGGTCTAAAATACTCTAAGTGTAACTCAACACTTGTATTTAAATCCTCAATTCAAACGCTACTGTCTAAGTCCAACACCGACAAAAACAGATCCCTGCAACGAGAAATAGCGTCAAACAGATTTCTCAAACAACGCTAATAACCACCAGATCCCAACGTTAACAACAAACGCTCGCTCACAAGTCAAAACGACAGCGTTTCGGTGACATCTGGTCTCTCCAACGGTAACACAAACCAGATCCCTCGCTCATGCAATACAAAACACAATAAACGCTGAGGATTCCAAAACGACGACGCAGCAACTAAAGGGAACGACGTCGCTTAGCTCAAAACATATCTCTCCTCCAAAACATAACGCTAGCGCTCAAAACAGATCTCAGCGCACTAAAACAGATCTCTGCGCCTTAGCAACGCAAAATGCTAAAACGACGACGTAGCCACTAATCCAAAAGACGTCGCACAGCGAAACAGATCTCACTAAAACCACAACGTTCGAAAACTCAACACCAGATGTCAACTCTCACATGTTTACCAACACATGAAATCTGCTTACGTCACACACTAGCGCTACCAGATTTCTACACGCGAACAATCACTTGCGTTCAATACAACGAAACCAGATATCTCAATCCAGCGATCACTCGCTACCGTTCCGTTGACCAATCGTTGACATCTGAAAATGCGAAAAGAAAACTCTGCACTCTCAACTAATCAGATCTCACCAAAACGCAGCGTTTTACCTACTTCTCGCGACAAAACACGCTAACATTGAGAGAACCAGATTTCTATCAAAATCTAACAAATTCGATCCCAATTCTCAACTAGATTTCACCCGATAAACCCGAACTAAAATCTGAACAACTCCAACTAGAGATCTAAATTTTCTCAAATCAGATTTCACCAAAAATTGAAAGTCTAAAATCCAAAAATATTAATTCTCGAGACTAAACAAATCCCAAAATCCGATAAATCACAATTCTTGAAATCTGATTCCTCACATTCTCCCCACCTTAAGAGATTTCGTCCTCGAAATCAAAGGCAAACAAGGGCAGAAACAATCAAACATGCAAAACAGCACAAACACTACTCAAATTCGAAGCAACAACCAGCAATCTACCTGGAAAAATCTGCACTATCAGTGCTCAAACAGATGAGGCCAGTCCTGTCTCATATTTTCCTCAACTTCCCAGGTTGCTTCTTCTCGGCCATTCTTGCTCCATTGGACCATAACCAACGGAATCACTTTGTTCCTCAGCTGCTTCTCCTTCCTATCCAGAATTTGTACTGGATATTCAACATAGCTCAAGGTAGAATCCAGCTCAACTTCGTCGGTTCTCAAAACATGGGACGGATCTGGCTCATATTTTCTCAACATAAACACATGAAAGACATCATGCATCGCCGCTAACTCCTCGGTCAACCTCAATCTATAAGAAAACTGTCCAATCCGCTCAACGATCTCAAAGGGACCAACGAATCTGGGAGCCAATTTGTCTTTAAATAGGAATCGCATCACGCTCTTGAAAGGAGAAATCTTGAGAAACACACGATCGCCAACCTCAAACTCTAACGGTCGACGTCTTCTGTTAGCATAGCTAGAGAAACGGTCTTGAGCAGCTTTCATTCTACCCCGAATCAAATCAATCTGATCCTTCATGTGCTGCACAAACTCAGGGGTAGAAAGCTGTCTCTCACCAACTTCCTCCCAACAGATCGGAGATCTGCACTTGCGACCATACAAAGCCTCAAATGGAGCCATTCCGATAGTCACCTGGTAGTTGTTGTTATACGAAAACTCAACCAAGGATAGCGAATCCTGGCCATTTTCTTCATAGAGCACCTCACATCATAGGGAATGAAATGGGCTGACTTTGAAAGTCTATCGATCACAACCCAAATAGCATCGCATCCCCTGCTCGATCGAGGTAGATGAGTCACAAAATCCATGGCGATGTGCTCCCAATTCCATTGGGGCACCTCTAAACTCTGCAGCAATCCACCAGGTCTCATCCTCTCAGCCTTGACCTGCTGGCAATTCAGACATCTCGCGACAAAAGCCGAAATGTCGCTCTTCAATACCTGCCACCAATAGTGAGACTTCAAGGCATGATACATTTTCCTTTCTACCCAGATGCACACTGTACCAGCTACAATGCGCTTCATTCATGATGGCCTCCTTCAAGTCAATCAGGTTCGGAACCACTAATCTCCCTCGAAATCTCAGACATCCATCCGAAGAAACAAAGAAATCATCAGACTGACCATTCTGGGCCTTAATCCTCAATTCATGGATATATGGATCAGTCCTCTGCGCCTCCCTGATGTCATGCAAAATCTGCGGCTCAACCTGAATCGTAGAAACCATGAA
This sequence comes from Dorcoceras hygrometricum, assembly GCA_001598015.1. Taxonomy (NCBI): domain Eukaryota; kingdom Viridiplantae; phylum Streptophyta; class Magnoliopsida; order Lamiales; family Gesneriaceae; genus Dorcoceras; species Dorcoceras hygrometricum. The sequence continues at coordinate 370,493 of KV018497.1, forward strand.
GTACTGATCACTCGACTGAAATCTCCAACCGGAAGTACTCAATTGCTCATAGACTTTCGAGACACTCAAAGACGAAAGCATCGCAGGCTGGGTCTTCCTACTCAATGCATCGGCAACTGAGTTCATCCGCCCAGGCTGATACTGAATCTCACAGTTAAAGTCCTTGAGCAATTCCATCCATCGTCGCTGCCTCATATTCAAATCGGACTACGTGAAGATATATTTCAGGCTCTTGTGGTCGGTGTACACCACAAATTCTTCACCATACAGATAATGTCGCCAAAACTTCAAGGCAAACACTATCGCAGCCAACTCCAAATCATGCATAGGGTACCTCGTCTTGTGAGGCTTCAACTGTCGAGACGCATAGTCAATCACGTACCCGTTTTGCATCAGAACACATCCTAAACCATTCAGAGAAGCATCGGAGCACACCACAAAACCTCCAGATCCAGACGGTAAAGCCAACACAGGAGCAGTAGTCAACTTCTCCTTCAACGTCTGAAAACTGTTCTCGCACTCATAAGTCCACACAAATCTCTTATCCTTCTGAGTCAACTGAGTCAGAGGCCTGGCTATCGAAGAAAACTTCTCGATAAAACGCCTGTAATAGCCAGCCAATCCTAAGAAACTACGGATCTCAGAAACATTTCTAGGCCTCTCCCAGTTAAGAACTGCTTCGACCTTACTCGGATCTACCGAAATCCATTGTGCTGAAATCACATGACCCAAAAAGATAATCCGATCAAGCCAAAATTCACACTTGCTGAACTTGGCATAAAGCTGCGAGTCTCTCAATCGTTGCAACACCAGTCTCAGATGCTCCTTATGCTCCCTCAAGCTCCTCGAGTACACCAGGATATCATCTATGAAGACGATTACGAACCGATCGATATACTCACTGAAGACGCGATTCATCAAATCCATGAACACAGCTGGGGCATTCGTCAATCCAAACGGCATGACTAGAAACTCATAATGCCCATATCTAGTCCGAAAAGCTGTCTTCGTCACGTCAGCGTCTCTAATCCGCAACTGGTGGTAACCAGAGAGCAAATCAATCTTCGAGTAAACGACCGATCCCTGCAACTGATCGAACAAGTCATCAATCCTCGGCAAAGGATACTTGTTCTTCACCGTCGCTTTATTCAACTGCCGGAAGTCCACGCACATCCTCATAGACCCATCCTTCGTCTTCACAAAAAGAATCGGAGCTCCCCAAGGCGACATACTCGGTCTAATGAAGCCCTTATCCAAGAGATCTCTCAACTGATCCTTCAGCTCTTTCAATTCTACAGGCGCCAACTGATACGGAGCTCTAGAGATCGGGGCAGTACCGGGCACCAACTCAATGCTAAAATCGATCTCACGTCTCGGAGGGAATCCAGGGATCTCATCTGGAAACACGTTGGGAAACTCTCGGACGATCGGGATGTCGCTCAACTCCAATCGCTGCTCTTGGGAAACGTCCAGTGCGTAAATCATGAATCCGGTGCTACCTAGCGATAGCAGGCTAAAAATCTCCATGGCGGAAACCAGCGGAATCTTCGGGTGCGAATCAGCACCGTATAAATCCCACTTTTCTCCCGAGTCAGGGCGAAATCTCACCACACCATGAAAACAATCGATCGTAGCCTATAATCTCATCTGGAAACACGTTGGGAAACTCTCGGACGATCGGGATGTCGCTCAACTCCAATCGCTGCTCTTGGGAAACGTCCAGTGCGTAAATCATGAATCCGGTGCTACCTAGCGATAGCAGGCTAAAAATCTCCATGGCGGAAACCAGCGGAATCTTCGGGTGCGAATCAGCACCGTATAAATCCCACTTTTCTCCCGAGTCAGGGCGAAATCTCACCACACCATGAAAACAATCGATCGTAGCCTTATAGCTAGACAACACGTCCATCCCCAAGATGCAATCAAAATCTCTCATTCCCAAAACAATCAGATTGGACACCAAAACGTGCTCATCAAATCGAAGCATACAATCCAACACCACTTCACGAGACCACAGACTCATGCCAGCAGGGGTAGACACAGAAACAACATCACACAATGGGGAAGAACTCAACCCATGCTCACACACAAACATCTCAGAAATAAAATAGTGTGATGCACCAGTGTCAAATAAAACTTTCGCAGGAAAATCGAAAATAAAGCATGTACCTCCAATCACCATGCCAGGCGTCTCCTCAGCCTGCTCTCTAGTCAAGGCGTTCGCCTGATCCTGCTGGGGAATCTGGAACTGAGGTCTCTGAGGTGCTCCAAACCTAGACGGTCCACTAGGCTGAAATCCAGATCGCTGAGTAGGGGCAGGAAACTGCGGTCTCTGAGAGGAACCACCAGCTGATCCCTGCTGTGAAGGAATCGAAGACTGACCCCTCAACAGAGGACACACTCTAAGGAAATGTCCTGGCTGTCCACAGTTACGGCAGGACCCCTGAACTCCACGACACTGCGAAGTCGGATGCCTCCCTCCGTACTGTCCACAAGACATGCCACTAGAACTGCTGCCAGAACAACTACCAGAACCAGAACTCACGGAACCAGAGGAACTCGAATCCGCCTTCTTCTTGAACTGTTTCCCTCGAGGTCGAAATCTCTGGAGGTTCTACTGCTGCTGCTGCTGCGACCCCTGAGGAGAATAGAAAGATTGACGCATCCTGAACAGGCTGATAGGTGCGTCCAGTAGTCAGTGAATCGGAGCCTCAACCTCCATCAAAATCTCCTCAATATCCACCGCTCAGTTCACCGCATCAATATAGGTCGCAGGTGAACCAGACAAAACCATCCGGTACAAATCAGGTAACAATAACATATCAAATCAAATACAGATCCACAATACATAAAAACACGGGGCATCCCCCGGTTCAATACATAATAAAATAGACTGGGACTCAAGGAAACGGGGATCAACCAGCTGAACTTCCACTCTGTCCAGCTTGGTTACCTGATGATCCTGCAAATGGGCAACACAGACCCAAGACACAAAAGCAGGAAAACAAAATACGAGGTCAAGCCTCAGTACGAAGAGCTAATCAAAATAGCTAAACATGCAACATGCTATAAATCAATGCTATGAATGCATGAGGGCTATTAAGGAATCGGATAGCGAGACCAGTAAGTCAACTGCAATCAAATCTGTCGAGCCTCTATACCACGCACAGCAAGTCAGCCGGTGGAAATCATCGGTTCGTGATCTTCAGGGTCCGTCAACCCATCACAGCTCGGTGGTAGACACTCGAATCCGGTCGTCACCACTCCGATGATAGCGTTGGACTTTTCAGGCACGACAACTCAGTCGGCCAGTCACAACGTGGCTCTGAATCAGGTCGTCAATCAATCTGTCAATCAGGCTCAAGATGTATGTATGTATGCCAATCAATATCAAATGCACAATGCATACAATCAATACCATAAAACAGCATGTAAATCAATCAATTCCACACACTGTTTCACGTAGCAATCCCAGCAACAGGCCAATAGATTTCATAGCAGGGAAATACAGTCATGTTCACGCTTCAAGCCATTAAGAGCTACTCAATTAGTACCTCAATTCCACAAATTCTACCTCAAAGATTTCACAAAAAGGCACGGCAAACACACAGCCAAGCAACCAGATTTCTCCTGTCCCAACGATCCACGACAGAGACTTCCTGGAAGCTGAAATCTGATTCAAAGCCTCGAAAATCAGATTATATCAAGCACAATTCTAAGCCTCAACATTCTAATACCTACGACCAGAACTAATCTCAAGTTCTAAACATCTACGCAGGTAATAACTACAAGAACAGAGCTCAAATCAACGGGAGATGCTCACCCAAAAGCTCACGCTAGCAGGAGGTTCACAGATCTCACGGCACGAAGACACATCACTTCGCGTTCCTCCTCCAACGCTGATTCAGGGTCTCTAATGGGTAGCAAACGAAAGAGCTAAGCTAGGGGAACTCAGCGCCACCAATATTATCCAAAAACGAAGGCTGGAAACGATGGGAAATGGCGGAAGAAATGTTCGAATGAACAGTGTCGGTCAAGGGTTTCAACAGAGAAGAGGATAAGAAATATCGGGTCTAAAATACTCTAAGTGTAACTCAACACTTGTATTTAAATCCTCAATTCAAACGCTACTGTCTAAGTCCAACACCGACAAAAACAGATCCCTGCAACGAGAAATAGCGTCAAACAGATTTCTCAAACAACGCTAATAACCACCAGATCCCAACGTTAACAACAAACGCTCGCTCACAAGTCAAAACGACAGCGTTTCGGTGACATCTGGTCTCTCCAACGGTAACACAAACCAGATCCCTCGCTCATGCAATACAAAACACAATAAACGCTGAGGATTCCAAAACGACGACGCAGCAACTAAAGGGAACGACGTCGCTTAGCTCAAAACATATCTCTCCTCCAAAACATAACGCTAGCGCTCAAAACAGATCTCAGCGCACTAAAACAGATCTCTGCGCCTTAGCAACGCAAAATGCTAAAACGACGACGTAGCCACTAATCCAAAAGACGTCGCACAGCGAAACAGATCTCACTAAAACCACAACGTTCGAAAACTCAACACCAGATGTCAACTCTCACATGTTTACCAACACATGAAATCTGCTTACGTCACACACTAGCGCTACCAGATTTCTACACGCGAACAATCACTTGCGTTCAATACAACGAAACCAGATATCTCAATCCAGCGATCACTCGCTACCGTTCCGTTGACCAATCGTTGACATCTGAAAATGCGAAAAGAAAACTCTGCACTCTCAACTAATCAGATCTCACCAAAACGCAGCGTTTTACCTACTTCTCGCGACAAAACACGCTAACATTGAGAGAACCAGATTTCTATCAAAATCTAACAAATTCGATCCCAATTCTCAACTAGATTTCACCCGATAAACCCGAACTAAAATCTGAACAACTCCAACTAGAGATCTAAATTTTCTCAAATCAGATTTCACCAAAAATTGAAAGTCTAAAATCCAAAAATATTAATTCTCGAGACTAAACAAATCCCAAAATCCGATAAATCACAATTCTTGAAATCTGATTCCTCACATTCTCCCCACCTTAAGAGATTTCGTCCTCGAAATCAAAGGCAAACAAGGGCAGAAACAATCAAACATGCAAAACAGCACAAACACTACTCAAATTCGAAGCAACAACCAGCAATCTACCTGGAAAAATCTGCACTATCAGTGCTCAAACAGATGAGGCCAGTCCTGTCTCATATTTTCCTCAACTTCCCAGGTTGCTTCTTCTCGGCCATTCTTGCTCCATTGGACCATAACCAACGGAATCACTTTGTTCCTCAGCTGCTTCTCCTTCCTATCCAGAATTTGTACTGGATATTCAACATAGCTCAAGGTAGAATCCAGCTCAACTTCGTCGGTTCTCAAAACATGGGACGGATCTGGCTCATATTTTCTCAACATAAACACATGAAAGACATCATGCATCGCCGCTAACTCCTCGGTCAACCTCAATCTATAAGAAAACTGTCCAATCCGCTCAACGATCTCAAAGGGACCAACGAATCGAGGATAAGAAATATCGGGTCTAAAATACTCTAAGTGTAACTCAACACTTGTATTTAAATCATAATTCAAACGCTACTGTCTAAGTCCAACACCGACAAAAACAGATCCCTGCAACGAGAAATAGCGTCAAACAGATTTCTCAAACAATGCTAATAACCACCAGATCCCATCGTTAGCAACAAACGCTCGCTCACAAGTCAAAACGACAGCGTTTCGGTGACATCTGGTCTCTCCAACGGTAACACAAACCAGATCCCTCGCTCATGCAATACAAAACACACTAAACGCTGAGGATTCCAAAACGACGACGCAGCAACTAAAGGGAACAACGTCGCTTAGCTCAAAACAGATCTCTCCTCCAAAACATAACGCTAGTGCTCAAAACAGATCTCAGCGCTACCACTAAAACAGATATCTGCGCCTTAGCAACGCAAAATGCTAAAACGACGACGTATCCACTAATCCAAACGACGTTGCACAGCGAAACAGATCTCACTAAAACCACAACGTTCGAAAACTCAACACCAGATGTCAACTCTCACATGTTGACCAACACATGAAATCTGCTTACGTCACACACTAGCGCTACCAGATTTCTACACGCGAACAATCACTTGCGTTCAATACAACGAAACCAGATATCTCAATCCAGCGACTCGCTACCGTTCCGTTGACCAATCGTTGACATCTGAAAATGCGAAAAGAAAACGCTGCACTCTCAACTAATCAGATCTCACCAAAACGCAGCGTTTTACCTACTTCTCGCTGCAAAACACGCTAACATTCAGAGAACCAGATTTCTATCAAAATCTAACAAATTCGATCCCAATTCTCAACTAGATTTCACCCGATAAACCCGAACTAAAATCTGAACAACTCCAACTAGAGATCTGAAGTTTCTCAAATCAGATTTCACCAAAAATCGAAAGTCTAAAATCCGAAAATCTTAATTCTCGAGACTAAACAAATCCCAAAATCCGATTAATCACAATTCTTGAAATCTGATTCCTCACAATTCTTTTCCTTCACACTTGAGTCTAGGCACAGAGTTTGAGTTTTTGTTTGTGATTGACTATGTGATCGTGCTTCTTGCCTCTGTGATTATCTGCTTTTAGTTCTTACCTCTAAGTTTTGGTAGATGCCGCCGAGGAGAGGTGGAGTAGAACCGTTAGGCAGGTAGTTGGGGAATCTAGAGCCCGAGATGCGATGAAGATGTTGAGCAGCTGTAACGCCTAGAAATTCCTGAATACGTAGAAATGAGTGTACGACTAGGGAAAAAATGATTACATGCCATTTTATATGATTTATTTATGATTTTTATGGTGCCTGGTATGCATGTCATGTTTTCAGCCTATTTGAGTTACGGGCGCGTGGACGAGACTAGGGACGATCGAGATGAAAATAATTTGAGATTTTTAAGTCCTTGGATTTTTAAGAATGAATTTATTAATTTAAGCAGCAATTTCCGAAAATTGGGGCTTTTATTATTATTTTTTAGGGGAACCCGTTTTTCGTCTATACGTGTTGTTTTATTGAACTTTATTGCATTTTAAAATTGTGGAGGCCTTTAATTACGAAAATTAGACATTTTATAGCCATGTTTAAAGTTTTAATGAATATTTCAATTAGTGGAGGTGTAAGCATGTAAAAATCCTTTTTAATTTCTTAATTAAGCCTTAAGGGTCATTTTTGGCACCCTCATTATTTCATAACACAAATTATCTTGCAAAACCTAGCCTCCTCCAGCCCAAGATAGTCATCCCCCTCCTCTCATAGCATCCCCATCGAAAACTCAAGAATTTTTGGTGATCCAAGGTAGCTTCTGTCCCGATCTCGCGTCCTCTACGTGGGTAACTCGCATATCTCATCTTTGTCCAAGCCAGACATGTGATATTGTTAAGATAAAATTTATAAGTTTTGGTGATAACAAAAACAAGACTAAGAACTGATAATATGCAAATCTGATCTTAAATATTCGCAGAGGATAATAGAAGGGAACATTTCAGATCTGGAAGTCATGCCATTAAGTTGGAGATTTCAGATCCGAGAGTTTTGAGTAAAGTTTCTTCGGTATCAGTTTTGACTATTCGGAATTGGTCAGATATCTAGTCAAGTATTCAGTTATCGGGTTGAGGATTTCAGATTTAAGTATTCAGATATCGGGCTATTTAAGTAATCGGTTGTTTCTGTTATCGGGACAGTTTTTCAGATTTGAGGGCTTTCAGATTTGATTCAGAGGCTTCGGTAACATATCCGATTTTGTTGATTCAGATGTTATTATTCAGAACCGAGCGTTTCAGATGTGAAAAGACTCAACATAAGATATTTCAGATTTCAGTGTTTTAGATGTGGTTACAGAATAATCAGAGTACATCAGATCCGAGGTTATCAGATGAGAATAACTCAGACTTAGGTACAGTATACTTGAAGATGTTTCCAAGTACTCAGATCTGGAAAATTACGAATATACATATAGAGGGAAAGATTCGTTTAACAGAATGAACCTTCAAATGTGAGCTTCGAATCTATTCAGATGTCATCAAAGGATTATTTGAGAAGAATCAACGGTCATAGTTTAATCGTATAAAAGCCTGGAATTAAGGAGACAAAATCAGAGCTATTTTGGGTAAAGTTGCACAGTACGCAGAGTGATTGATACAATGATTACCCTCTTTGGAATGTAAGTCGATTTAGCCCTGACAAGAGCATATTACCTTTTTCATGGCATTAATTGGAGCATTAAATGCTATGATACGATGAAGATATGCAAAGGGGTTTATTTCTACTGCCTACATTTATTGACCGTTGAGGACAAAGAGTATAAATAGCTGAAGAATTCAAATGAAGAAGCTCTCGCTCAATCTCTACCATTCACGACGTTCGTCTTTGCTATCATAACGCTCTTACATACTCACTGGGAACTTTTCATCGCAAAATACTCTAAGTCTTAGTATTCAAATCTCAAGAACACTCAAGCTCAAGCCTTCATAGATTAATCTTCGAGATATCTTATGGTTTACATTTGTAAATAGTTCTTGTTGATAAAAGAACCAGAAGATTTGCAGTAATCAATATATCATACTTCTTTGTATCATTAAGATTTGAGTGTGTAACTAACGTGCTATGTGAAGCCGTTTGAGAAAATAAGGTTGATTGTATTCAACAGAGTTATCTGCGTGTGTTGTGGTGATTACTAGGAGTTGACTTGGAGCGATGCTCAATGACCGGGTGTCTACAGCGTCTGTATTCATCAAAGTCTTCTAGTGGAACCTTTCTGCAAAGGAAGAAGGGGAGACGTAGGATCTTCAGATCCGAACTTTCAGAAACAAATCTCTGACCCTTATGATTTTGCTTCGTATTTATTTACATTATACTGTTCACTGATCAATCGACTTATTTCCGCACAATTTTTGTTAGTCGAGAAATCAGATTTAGTACTGAGATATCTCAGATCTGTGTTACCAGATCCGAGTTAAGCAAGGCGCTTGTAAAATCGCTTTTAAGGTTTCGAAAAATAAAAATCCAAGGAGTTCATTCAACCCCCCCTTCTGAACTCCTAGTCCTGTTTTTTATCCTAATTGATCCTATCAATTGGTATTAGAGCCTGCGCATCTCAGTTATTGAACAGTTTGTCTTTTACGCTTTATATATTTCAACATGTCTACCTCACATAACAAGATTCCTATGCTTATGACGATTGGAAGATAAGGATGTAAGCACATTTGGCTGCGCAAGACGATGGCATGTGGTTCGTTATCACTGATGGACCCATGAAGATAATGAAAGCCAACACTGCAATAGCTATTACTGAAGGAGCACCTCAGTGGGTGGAAAAGAACATACATGAATATACAAATGAGGACAATAAAAAGGCCAACTTGGAAAATATGGCAAAGGATATTCTTTAGAAGACGCTGGACAGGAATATGTTCAGCAAAATCAAGACCTGTACCACTGCCAAGGAAATTTGGGAGAAGCTGATTCAGATTTTCGAAGGCAATGATGAAACCAAGGAGAACAAACCAACTGTGGCCCAGCAGAAGTATGAGTCAATCAAGATGCGAGAGGGAGAAACCACGGCGGAGTTTGATGAGCGTTTCAGTGCTGTGGTGATCTAGCTAACAAGTCTGGGAAAAGAATACAATAACCGAGAACTGGAATATGTTCAGCAAAATCAAGACCTGTACCACTGCCAAGGAAATTTGGGAGAAGCTGATTCAGATTTTCGAAGGCAATGATGAAACCAAGGAGAACAAACCAACTGTGGCCCAGCAGAAGTATGAGTCAATCAAGATGCGAGAGGGAGAAACCACGGCGGAGTTTGATGAGCGTTTCAGTGCTGTGGTGATCTAGCTAACAAGTCTGGGAAAAGAATACAATAACCGAGAACTGGCGCTCAAAGTGATTAGAGCATTGCCTAGGGAGTGGAATGTCAAGACGATGGCTATGTGAGAGTCTAAGGACCTAAACAAGTTAGAGCTTCATGATCTGTTTGCGAACCTAAAGGCGTATGAGTTTGAGTTAGAAACCAGATCTCATGCAGGACCGTCGACATCTCAACCAATAAAGCTTTAGCGACAATAACATCTGAACAGTGATCTCCGAGCAAGTCTGCCGAACAACTAAGAAATGACGCGATGTCCCTCTTCGTCAAGAAGTTTGGGAAATTCATGAGAAGATCCTATAACCCTTCTTTCTCTTATAATAATGCAAACAAATCTGAAAAGATTTCAACTGATATGAATTGTTATAACTGTGGTCGTCCAGGGCACTTTGCAGCAGACTGCAACAGGCCAAAGAAGGATGAAAGCAAGAAGGATGACCGATCTAAGAAGGATGATAGAAGATCCAAGGAAAGAAGGAGAACCAGATCTGACAAAAGTCCAAATCGAAATAATGATCATAAAGTACTTGTTGCAGAAGAAAGCAACAAAAACTGGTCAGATTCAGATTCCGATTCCTCATCAAGAAGCTCCTCATTTAGCGATAGTGAACAGGAGGAAGTTCACTGCCTGATGGCTAATCAACCTTTGGATGACGAGGTATTTGATTTCTCCAACACTGAATTTACACGAGAGGACCTAATTAACGCACTCAATGAAATGGTCCATGAGTACCGAAAGCTTTCTCAAACATTCGAGGAAGTCAAGGCTGAAAACAAAGGTTTGAAAAATAGTTCAGTAGAACCAAGCACCGCTCTACTTGGGAAACTGACAGTTACAAACCGAGTTAGTAAGCTGAAGTATGAGAATGAATCGTTGAGATTAAGATCCTGTGAGCTCAAATCTGAAAACGAAAGGTTAAATCTGGTGATGAACTCCTGGACGCAGTCTTCTATTTCTCTAAGCAAGCTGCATTAATCCCAAAAGCCGTTAAACAATAAATCTGGCTTAGGTTTCAATGTTGGAGAAAACAGCTTCGGAGAGACCAGTACTCAGTCAAACTGGTAAAAAAGATGAATTTTGTCAAAGCCAGTGTGATACACAATACTTATGAGTCGGTAAAGTATGATGACCAGACCTCTGGGAAACTGAACCAAAAAGGCAAAGATGGTATCGGATATATCAGACCTGAGAATTCTAAGCCAAGCTGGTTAAAAAACAGACTTGATAAAGAAAAAGCGAGAGCTGGCTCTAAGTCGTCTGTTCCTCACCAGCACAATTTAATTAGTATAAGTCAGCTGTGTGACAAGGGTTACACAGTTAGCTTCAAAAAGCACACTTGCACAGTTCAGAGTCCAGATGGTCTGACTGTATTGGTAGGCAAACGATCGGGGAACACCTACATTATCAATTGGTCAGAGCCGATGGGATCTGAACAGATCTGCCTTGCAGCTGCTTCTTCCAAGAGCTGGCTGTGGCATCAGCGAATAAATCATATGAACTTCAAACTTTTGCCAAATTGATTCAGCATGAACTGGTTTCTGGTATGCCCAAAATAAATTTTCTAAGGACAAGATCTGTGCCGCATGTCATCTGGGTAAACAAATCTGTTCTACTTTTAAAAAGAAAGGCGGTAAACGTTCTTCTCGAAGCCTAGAGCTTTTACATATGGATATTTTTGGTCCTATTCCCGTAACGAGCTTAGGGGGAACGAATTACACCCTGGTTGTCGTTGATGATTTTAAAAAATTCACATGGGTGTTGTTTTTAAAATCAAAATCTGATACCTCTGAACAGCTAATTCGGCTTTTCAAACGTTTACAAAATGACAGATCTTGTGCAGTCAACAGGATAAGAAATGATCGTGGTACCGAGTTTTTAAATAAAAAATTATCTTCTTATCTGGATGACATTGGGATTAAGCATGAGCTTTATGAATCTAGAACTTCCCAACAGAACGGGCTGGTTGAGAGGAGAAACGTACTTTCAAAGAAGCTGCTAGATCTATGATTGCTTATTCCGGCATTTCTCAAAAATTCTGGGCAGAAGCAGTTAACACAGCTTGTTACACTCAGAACAGATCAATGATTAATCAGTTGCATGGAAAAACCCCATATGAGATCTGGAGTGGCAAGAAACCTGACATTTCATATTTCAGGGTGTTTGGGTGCAGATGTGACGCCCGAACCCACGGGAATCACGAATCGGGGAGTAAATAAAAATTTTCGAAATAAAAGAAGGCTAAAATATAATTTGTTATAAGCTGTATATCTTATGACTTAAAAGAATCGAAACACAAGACAACTCAAAGACTAGCAGATACTTATTTGCGCGCCAACTACTGAAGACATTTGCGGAAAACAATTTTCATTGATAATTGCAATTGCGATTTACATCAGCTGCTATTCTATATAAATATACAACCGTTGCAACTGATTTAATACAGTACTTCTTAATCAAAACAGTAACAACTATGACACGGAAAACGAAGGCCTTGGACAAACACACACCACCCAGCAGCTGATTTCAAGTTTCACCTTATGTTCGTTCTCCATCTGTCGCACCTGCACCATTTTAAAAGCTAGTGAGCCTAGGGGCTCAGAAAATAAAACCTGAATAATATAAATTTCATTTAACGCAGGCAGACATCTGAACATACATAAACACTTCATAAACATTTCTTTATTTAAACTTGGAGACAGGGGTTAATAGCCCAGATCTCATCATCAATATATTTTCTTTAGATTTATGGCATATAAGCTCCTCATGGTCCGTGTTACACTTTGATCAAAATGACGTCCGATATCAGTTTTAGCATATAGCTCATATGAAAGGGCAGTCGACATCTAGACAACTGCTCACCCTTCTCCTTGGTGACCGTCAACTATCTATGCCATAATCTTAAAATAAACTTTGTTCCATTAACACCTTTTCTTTCTTTAAAATTATTAAACATCATCGGGTTCCATCATTTAAAACTCTCACTTCCCATTTTTAAAACTTTACTGAGTATCGAATTTGACTTTAGAAAACATAGCATTGAAATGAGACCAGTCGCAAGAGAAACCAGTCGCAAAGAATAGGAATCAGTCGTAAGAAAATGGAACAGTACTTATGAAACAAAACATATTTCTACTGTTCGCAAATATCGCTAAAAGAAACCAGCTGGAATGAACAGAAACCAGCTGCAAGATCTTTTACTAAAACAACGTATTAAATGAAACGATGTCGTTGAAGTAAGTGACAGATATGATGACGTAAGACTATCTGCTGATATTTTGTAACTTAAGGGAACGACGTCGTTAGTGCATCAACCAGTCTTAAGTAAAAAGCGCTAACATTTATAAAAATAGATGCAATGAACAGTACCAGCCACAAGACTAATACCAGCTGCAATGAATAACCAGTCGCAATGAACAGTACTTTAGAAACAAATATTTCAACTGCTGAAATTTGACAATAAAATGCATCTGCTGATGAACAGTGCATCTACTGGATTTTAATAACAAACATGCACCTGCTGGTGAACAGTGCATCTGCTGAATTTACGAAAACAACGCAGCTGCTGGATTTTAACAAGGAAATGCAACTTCTAGAAGAAAACTGGGTATATGTAACATCAAAACAACAACTATGCTCTCAGCCGTTGCCTATCAAACCAAACTTCATAATGATTCGACTAGCAACTACCGATACACCGTTATCAAATTCTGATATTACAACTACTAAATTGAAGAACATTCATAAACATTCTGGGAATAAACTCGAATTCTCAGCACTTTAAAACGTCATAAACTTTCTGGAAAACATTTTGGAAGCATCATAAACATCAAAACATCATTTTCAAACCCATCTTCTTTCCTTTGAACATGCGAAAATCATTTTAAACATACAGGCAAGCAGATCCATAAAAACAATCAATATATGCTTCAAATGAAACCCATCTTCTTTCCTTTGAACATGCGAAAATCATTTTAAACATACAGGCAAGCAGATCCATAAAAACATCAATATATGCTTCAAATGGTGTAGCAAAGGATCAGCTTTTACTTGCCTTAAACAAAGCTTTGCGACGACAACCAATTCCTGCAGAAATCTTCTCTTTGAGTAACGCACGAACTCTTCTGGAAATATTTTGAAGAACACTTCAAGATTTTTCTTTGCAAATCATAAAAATCTTACTTTGAAAACAGGTTTTTATATGAAAGGGATTAGTGGAAAGCTACTTGTAAAATCAAGTATGACACACTTACAAAATTTAGTAAAATTCCCTTCATATCATTTTAATTTTTAAAACACCAACCTTTTTGAAAAGAAATCATTTGTACTCCTTAAAATATTTTTCAATCGATTTAAAACCAGCTTGTGCATCACTCTTTGGAGTCATCTGTTGGAATCAGCCGCAACGCATCTTATGTTCTGAAATCAATGAATCAGCAAATACATAACATTTAAAATTGCCAATTTGGCCCATAAGATCAATAAAATGCATAAATGTGGTCCTATGGATTTTTGGGGCGTTACAACTCTACCCTATGGATTTTGGGGCGTTACAATTAAATGTGGGTAAAGATTTAGCATATCAGCTTCTGTTTCCCAAGTTGCTTCTCGCTCCGACTGATTAGACCATTGTATCTTAACCATAGGAATACTACGGTTTCTTAATCTTCTAATTTCTCGGAGGAGAATCCTTTCTGGTCGCTCTTCATAACTTAAATCCGGTGTTAACTGGTTTGGTTCATGACTTAATATATGTTGGGGAACCGTGGCGGATCCGGATCCCGTCTCCCGGCGAGGCAGCGGAAGAACAAAATTAGGCCGGGAAACGTTAAATACAATTCAATAATAACACAATATGAACCATTCATAGGGTGTTTCTCGGGGTGTTACCTTGCTGGCGACTGGCGCCTGGCTCCAACCAGAATCACAGGGAGACTGGCTCTTCACGGTAGGCGGCTGTAGATTCGTCCTAATCAGGTCCACGACCGGAAGAGACTCCTTATGCTAGGGTTAAGATATGAGTGTTGTGAATAATCAAGCCCTAATCACCTTTATTAATTAGGTTGGTAGATGGGCTTGAACGGGCCCATTGGACTTGGGTCGGGCCCAAGTCCTATATGAACATTCGGTTCATTTAAATCACCACGGTTTCATCATAACTCCGATCGTCGCTCAGATCATACCGATCGACTCAGTTTCCAAAACTGAATATTATGATGCGAAAAACAATTTTACAGATATCCAGTACAAAATGACCGTTTTGCCTCTCAACAGCGGGAAATCACGATTTGACCCATGTTGACTTTTAGGAAGTCGCACTCCCTAAAATCCTCTTCCTATGCTCAACACATTGAGCTCGGTTTCCGTGCGAGAATCTCAAATCCAGTACTTGTGTGACCCTCAATGGTTCAGGGATACAGCTAGCCATGGGCCCACAACCATTGTGGCTCCGGAATCACAATTCCGGACTTGCCCATCGGATCATGGTAAGAGCGTCTAGCAACATCGCCCCATGATCCCCTAGGTATCACTGATAGTGCCTGCAAGAACCAGTTGGTCGTGGTTAGCATACAGTACGGTCCTTTCAATCCATATATCCCGATCAGATCAACGACCATTGGTAAATCGAGAGTCGTTATAGATCCGATAGCTATGCATACATCTTGGAGATCGAATAGTGACATCGCAAGTGTAACTAGGTAAACCCATTTACCTAAAACACTTCTGGTACTCTGGCCAGAGATTTATACACTATTATCCCCTCAGATAGCATAGGATATCCACGCATGTCTGCAAGCGGTGAATCCTCGACAACGATGCATCGACTCCTACATGCATCGGGGTCTCACCCAATCCCGCCGCCTAATGACCCCAAGTGAGTCGGCAAACGGGTCAAAGTGAGACGCCTATCATGTAGAGTCTAAATGACGTTTCGAGTCATGAGGACTAATCAGTACAACCAAGACCTCGGACTTATCCACCCGACAAATGGTAACCACTTGGAATGTCCGAACGAGGGTAGTTCGATAGATCACCAGGTCACTATCTATCTGCATGCTCAGAACATCACAATGTTCCCTACCAATGAAACATGGTACTTTGCATCGCAGATACTAGTCTCGAGCTCGGGCGGCCTTATCCTCATTTTGACGGCCCAATCGACTAGGAACTAATTCAGAATACACAGTGACTATTAGATGTGTTTCATGATAGCCGTCATACCCACTATCACATCTAACATACACTATTGTGCATTCTAGGTCTTTATTCAACGCAATTGTTAATCATCATACAACACAATGAAAGTAAAGAATGCCATAAATAAAATGTGAATATCATATATAAAGATCGTTTCATACAAGAGTCTATGAACCCACACGCCACAAGTTGGCTAGTTGGGCATCTACTCTAACAATCTCCCACTTGTCCTAAAGCCAACTACTCATCAGACGCAGTCCCATTGTTTCGCGATGTTTTTCAAACAACGGTCCTGGCAAGGGCTTCATAAGTGGATCAGCAACGTTGTCCGCAGAGGCGACTCTCTCAACTGCTATGTCACCTCTAGCCACAATATCCCGGATTATGTGGTATTTCCTCAGTATATGTTTGGATCTTTGGTGAGACCTAGGCTCCTTTGCTTGCGCAACGGCACCCGTGTTGTCGCAGTACACCGGGACTGGACCAACTACATTAGGAATGACGCCCAACTCTTGGATGAAATTCCTTATCCAAACCACCTCCTTAGCAGCAGCTGATGCTGCGATGTGCTCAGCCTCAGTGGTTGAATCCGCGATGGTGTCTTGCTTGGAACTCTTCCAAGAGACAACACCACCATTGAGCATGAATACAAATCCAGAGGTTGACTTCGAATCATCCACGTCACACTGGAAGCTAGAATCAGTGTAGCCTTCCAGTTTCAGTTCACCACCCCCATAGACCATGAACATATTCTTAGTCCTTCGTAAATACTTAAGAATATCCTTCACAGCCTTCCAATGCAATTGGCCAGGGTTGGCCTGGTAGCGGCTCGTGACACTCAGAGCATATGCGACATCCGGTCTAGTGGAGATCATGCCATACATAATACTACCTATTGCCGAGGCATATGGCACACGTGTCATACTATCTATCTCCTCATCAGTCTTTGGACACATAGATTTAGATAGAGTGACCCCGTGGCACATAGGTAGGTGTCCTCTCTTGGACTCTTTCATAAAGAACCTCTTAAGTATGGTATCGATGTAAGTGGCTTGGGTGAGTCCGAGCATCCGTTTCGATCTATCCCGATAGATCTGTATTCCAAGAATATAGGATGCTTCACCCATGTCCTTCACCGAAAATCTACTAGACAACCATACTTTAGTTGACTGCAGCATTCCTACATCATTCCCAATGAGTAGAATGTCATCAACATAAAGTACTAGGAATGTCAAAGCGCTTTTAACTACCTTCTTATATACACATGGCTCCTCGGGATTCTTGATGAAACCAAATTCCTTAATTGTTTCATCGAATCTCAGGTTCCAACTTTGCGATGCTTGTTTGAGACCGTAGATCGATCTCTGAAGCTTGCATACCTCATGCTCGCTTCCAACAGATGTGAAACCCTCAGGCTGCGTCATATAGATCTCTTCCTTAATGTTTCCATTAAGGAACGCAGTTTTCACATCCATTTGCCATATCTCATAGTAGTACCATGCGGCTATGGCTAATAAGATTCTAATTGACTTGAACATTGCGACTGGCGAGAAGGTTTCATCATAGTCAACACCTTGCCTTTGAGTGTAACCTTTCGCGACCAGTCGTGCCTTGTAGGTCATTACCTTACCATCAGGCCCAAGTTTCCTCTTGTATACCCATTTGCACCCAATAGGAACAATCCCTTCAGGAGGGTTAACAAGAGTCCAAACTTGGTTAGCATGCATTGAGTCAAACTCAGACTGCATTGCTTCAAGCCACAAATTGGAATCAGAATCGGAATTGCCTCCTTGAAAGTTCTTGGATCAGATCCAACAACTTGATCACCTTGATCATCTTCAAGGAGAAAACCATATCTCTCAGGAGCCCTAGGAATCCTTTCGGACCTCCTAGGTGCGACCATTTCTGGTACTGGCTCTGTAGGTGCAGGAGACTCACCTGGTACTTCGATTGGATCTCGAACCTCTTCGAGTTCTACTATTCTGCCCTTTCTATCAAGTAGAAATTCCCTTTCCATAAAGGTGGCATTCCTCGAAACAAACACTTTTGTTTCGCTGGGATAGTAGAAGTAGTATCCAATGGAATTCTTTGGATACCCAATGAAGTAGCATAAGATGGATCTCGTATCCAGCTTATCTCCCACTGTCCGCTTCACGTAAGCAGGACATCCCCAAATCCTCATGTATGAGTACTTGGGTGATTTGCCCATCCATATCTCATACGGAGTCTTATCCACTGCCTTGGTGTGGACATTGTTCAACAAAATTACCGCCGTTTCGAGCGCATAGCCCCAAAACGAGGTAGGAAGTTCAGTGAAGCTCATCATAGATCGAACCATGTCCAACAAGGTCCGATTACGACGCTCCGCTACACCATTGAGCTGTGGTGTGGCCGGAGGGGTCCACTGTGAGAGAATCCCATTCTCTTTTAGATAGTCTTGGAATTCAGCACTTAAATATTCACCACCTCGATCAGATCGAAGTGCCTTACTTTTGCCTAACTGATTTTCTACTTCAGCCTTGAATTCCTTGAACCTTTCAAAGGATTTAGACTTGTACTTCATCAAGTACAAGTACCCGTACCTAGAGTAATCATCGGTAAAGGTGATGAAGTATGTGTGACCATATTTAGTACCAATACTCAACGGGCCGCACACATCAGTATGGATCAAATCCAATAGGCCTTGATCACGCTCATCCTTGCCCTTGAAGGGTTGCTTGGTCATCTTTCCCTTAAGACAAGATTCACAAGTCGGTAGGGAGTTGCTGTCTGACAGATCAAACAGGTCACTCCTAACTAACTTGTTCATCCTACTTAGGGAAATGTGACCTAGCCTAGCGTGCCAAAGTTGTGCTGGGTTCAAGTTATCGTGTTTCCGTTTAATCGTTGTTGTATGTGCTTCGACATCGCGAGTTGGAATGTCTTTTAATTTTAAGGTGTATAAATCGTTTTCGCGTTCCCCAATTTCAAATAAACATTCATTCTTGTAAATATTTCAAATCGAATTAGCAAACATACAAGAATATCCATCACTATCAAGCATAGAAACAGAAATAATGTTCTTTATTAATTCGAGAACAAATAAAACGTTTCTCAATAACAACTTAAAATCAGAAGACAGAAATAAATAAACATCTCCTATAGCTACTGCAGCAACTCTTGCTCCATTGCCAAGCCTTAAGTGGGTCTCACCCTCTCTAAGACGTCGACTTCTTGTCATCACCTGCAAATCATTGCAGATATGAGATCCACATCCGGTATCAAGTACCCAAGAAGTTGAATTATGAGACATATTTATTTCAATATAGAACATACCTTTTGCAGTTCGCAACTGCTCGAGGTACTCTTTGCAGTTCCTCCTCCAATGCCCAGCCTTGTGGCAGTGGTGGCAAACATCCTCTCTTGTTTGGTTTAGAAGCCTTTGCCTTTGGCTTCTTTGCGGACTTTTCCTCCTTTGCAGGAGCAGAACGCTTCTTGCTCTTGCGTCTGGGCCCCTTCTTCGCAGAGGAAGAAGAACCCAGAAGGAGGACGGGTTTGTCCTTCTTTATGGTCCCTTCAAACACTACAAGCATGTTAACCACCTCTTCAAGGGTGGCTTCCAGCTTGTTCATGTTGAAGTTGACCACAAAGGGGTCAAATACAGCGGGTAGCGAGAGGAGAAGTACATCCACCGACAGCTCGTGTGGAAGTGCGATATCAAGGCCCGGCAGCTTTTCAACGAGCCCAATCATACGAACCCCATGCTCGCGGACCGAAGTCCCATCGTGCATGTGGCTCGTCATCAGCTCCTTGACAGCCGTGAACCTCTCATGTCGAGAGTTCTCCCCGTACAGTTCCTTGAGATGAAAGAGTATGGCAGAGGCATACTTTGTCTTCTCAAAGCGCCGTTGCATTTCGTTGGACATCGATGCCATCACATAGCACCGAGCTTTAACCTCGTCGTCCCGCCATTGGTTAAGCGTAATCAGCTCTTCAGGGCTGATATCGGCAGGGGTTTCCTCCGGAGGGCACTTCTCTATTGTATAGAGGAGCTTCTCCGAAGCCAATACAAGATTGAGGTTGCGGAGCCAAACTTGGTAGTTCAGACCGGTGAACCTGTTGCTATCCAGTATAGCAGCGAGCGGGTTTTTCATTGAAACCATTTTATAAACAGTAATACTGAAAAGAAAACAGACATACATTACTAACTATATATAAAATAAACGCTAAGACATAAAACATGGTCATTAAGTTTTATGAATTACCCTCCCACTATTTTAACGATTTCACCATCCTCTAATGAAATCGAGAAAACAGGTTTCTTTAGTGGGTACACGGAGCACAATCAAGCGACCATGGACCCGAATAATATCTGCCATCCATGATCCCCGAAAGGTAGTTTCCGATTGCAACCTCCATATATTCACCTCACGTCCAGTAAGGGCCCAATAATATGACGCCGTTTACTATCACGTGTCAAGATGACCCATCAATGTCGAGTCGTGAAGGACGGTCCCCTTAACCTCCCCAATAATATGAGCCAACGTTAAAGGGAGTTCCACCGACTCACAACAGTTGTCAATGGCGTGGACAGCTTTCCGACATACATGACCCCCTCAATAATATGAGCCGGGCCATCACCCATTGTTGATGGAAGGTAGGGTTAATTTAAACAATTTTAAATACCCTTTAGTTTTTCGAATAAACATTTTATCTTGATATAAGTTTTAAATCATATTTAAAACAAGGGATTTTAATTTAAAAATTTTGGTCTCATGCATTTATTTTAAATCTAATTTAAAACATGCAGCATGCGGATTCAATTAATCTATATATCAACATATATCAATAAATATTGGGATGATCGATCGCGAGAGCTATGCGGTCCGTGGCTGCCAGTCACGGACCTGGGTCCAATCCTAAGGGTAATGCAATATGCAATGCAATCCTATTACAATGCTTTCCGGTTTTACAGATCTTCGGTCTTCAATATCTTGATCCTCATTGTCCACCATCTTCGGATGTCCTCCCACTAACTCTAGTAATTTACATTTAAATTGCTATGACAGATAAGGGATACATTTATCAAGGGGTGGGAACGGGCCACAAACAGGCCCACTTTAAATGATAATCAAATATATTAAAAAACCGAAATCAAATAAAACCTATTGCATACACCTAACACATTGGGCACGGCTCTCGATCACCCCAATCATGCAATTAATCTAATTAACATGCATAATTAAATAATCTAATTATTTATTGTAAAATCATATTCTAATTGTCGCCACCCAGCGTGTCGCCCGAGCAGCCCTCCCCATGAAGAGCGGCGCCCGACCAGCGGCGCAACGCTGCGCAACGCTTGCGCAAGTGGCGGCAGCATCGCGCGACCAGCGCGGCCGATCTCCTCGCGTGCGGCGGCCGAGGTGCGCGGCGCAGCGGCCGATCAACAAGCGCGACGCGGTGCAACATGGCACGACGGGCGGCGATACATGATCGGCCACCATGCGCTGGACAGGTCTAGCGGTCGCGCGCCATGAGCGACCAGCACGCAAGCGTCGCGCGCGCTCGTGCGCGCGGCGAGGATGATGAGGCGCCGCCATACGCGGCGGTGCCGTGGCCGGTTCGATGTTGATTTTCTTCATTTCGATTCTGAAATATTAAAACATTAGATACAATATGGCAATATGTATTGATCAGATCCGAAAACCTTGGCTCTGATACCACTGTTGGGATCCGGATCACGCCCCCCGGCGAGGCAGCGGAAGAACAAAAACATGTGCCGGGAGACGATCAATACGATAAAACAAATAACATACTATGACATTCATAGGGTGTTAAGGTGACTACCTTGCTGGCAACTCGTGCCTGGCTCCGACCGGTTTCGTAAAGAAAACGGCACTTCTCGGTAGACGGTGGTAGATATCGTCAATCAGGTCCATGACCGGTGACGGGATTCCTTCGTCAGCCTGCACTAGAAGGCCTGACGAGATCTGCACGGACGGATTCTTCTCGTTGAGTTGGCCGGAAACAATTTTCCGGCGGCACGTGGCGGCGGCGCTCGAAGGCGGCGGCGGCGAGGCTTGAGGAGAGGGGCGGCGGCCACTAATCACTAGGTTTAGTGTTTCAAGTCTTGTGTTATAAAGTCTAGGGTTAGTTCTAATTAAATAGAATTAAATATGGGTTTGGATCCGGCCCAACGGGCCCGGGTCCAACGGGTGAACATTCCGTTCATCCACATCACGAGACTTCATCGTAACTCCGATCGCCGATCAGATCGGACGGATCGACTCAGTTTCCGAAACTAAATAATATGATCTGAAAAACTATTTTTCAGAACCCCAGTGCAAAATGACCGTTTTGCCCCTCAACATCGGCAAATCACGATTTGACCTCTGTTGACCTTTTAGGAAGTCGCACTCCCAAAATTCTCTTCGTATGCTCAACACATTGAGCTGAGTATCCGTGCGGGAATCTCGAATACAGTACTTGTGTGACCCTCAATGGTTCAGGGATACAGCTAGCCGTGGGCCCACAGCCATTGTTGCTCCGGAATCACAATTCCGGACCTGCCCAACGGATCATGGTAAAAGCGTCTAGAAACATCGCCCCATGATCCCCTAGGTATAACTGATAGTGCCTGCAAGAACCAGTTGGTCGTGGTTAGCGTACAGTACGGTCCTTTCAATCCATATATCCCGATCAGATCAACGACCATTGGTAAATCGAGAGTCGCTAAAGATCCGATAGCTATGCGTACATCTTGGAGATCGAATAGTGACATCACGAGTGTAACTAGGTAAACACATTTACCTAAAACACTTCTAGTACTCTGGCCAGAGATTTATACACTATTATCCCTCAGATAACATAGGATATCCACGCATGTCTGCGAGCGGTGAATCCTCGACAATGATGCATCGACTCCTACATGCATCGGGGTCTCACCCAATCCCGACGCCTTATGACCCCAAGTGAGTCGGAAAACGGGTCAAAGTGAGACGCCTATCATGTAGAGTCTCAATGACGTTTCGAGTCGTGAGGACTAATAAGTACAACCAAGACCTCGGACTTATCCACTCGACAAATGGTAACCACTAGGAAAGTCCGAACGAGGGTAGTTCGATAGATCACCAGGTCACTATCTATCTGCATGCTCAGAACAGCGCAATGTTCCCTACCAATGAAACATGGTACTTCGCATCGCAGATACTAGTCTCGAGCTCGGGCGGCCTTATCCTCATTTTGACGGCCCAATCGACTAGGAACATGTTCAGAATACACAGTGACTATTAGATGTGTTTCATGATAGCCGTCATACCCACTATCACATCTAACATACACTTTAGTGCATTCTAGGTCTTTACTCAACGCAATTGTAAATCATCATACACACAATGAAAGTAAAGAATGCCATATAATAAATGCGAATATCATATATAAAGATTGTCATATACAAGAGTCTATAAACCCACACGCCACAAGTTGGCTAGTTGGGCATCTACTCTAACAACATGCTATACACAGAACAGATCCAGAATTAACAAGAAGCAGCAAAATACACCATATAAGTTCTGGATGGCAAGCAACCAAACATTGAATATTTTAAAGTGTTTGGTTGTCGATGTTACATTCATAAAAATGATAAAATGCATTTATTGAAATTGGCATTTTTCTTGCTTATTCAGCTGTCAGAAAAGATTATCTTGTTTTTAACAATAGAACGCTGACAGTTGAAGACTCAATACATGTTAAATTTGATGAGTCTAGCTTGTCTTCAAAGTCTATCTCCTCAATAAATGATATTAGAAATTGATTAGAATCTACTAATCTCCTTGATTCAAGTCATGTTAAATTTGGGATGGACAAATGCTCTTTAACAGATACACTGATGAGTACTTCAATCAAGCTAGAAAAGGAAGAAGCTGGTACTGCCGTTGAGGTAACATTGTATCATGGTATAATAGGCTGCTTGCTTTACCTTACTGCTAACAGACCAGACAACATGTTTGTTGTCTGTATGTGTGGTAGAATTCAAGCAGAGACCAAACAATATCATAACATAGCTTTCAAACGAATTTTAAAATATCTTAAAGGTACTCTTAACGTACGTCTTTGGCATCCCAAATAATCCAACTTTCAACTGATCGGGCACAGTGATGCAGATTATGCAGGATGTCGCATTGTCAGGCGTAGCACAAGTGGTACATGTCAATTCCTAGGAGATCGTCCGATCTCATGGTTCAGTAAGAAGTAAACTTCAATCGCTACTTCCACAACTGAAGCAGAGTACTTAGCAGCTGGGAGCTGCTGTGCTCATATTCTTTGGATATAACATCAGCTCAGGGAATTTGGCATTGATGCCTCTGAAGCGCCAATCTTCTGCAAAAACACAAGTGCTATTGCCATCACACAGAATCTGGTGCTACATTCACGAACCAAGCATATCGACATCAGGCATCACTTCATAATAGATCACGTACTCAAGAAGTACGTCAAGCTGAAATATGTTTCAACTGAACAGCAAGTTGCTGATATCTTCACCAATCCACTACCTGACGCTAAGTTTTCTTATTTTATAAATGTTCTTGGTCTCTTAGAAATGTCCTAGTCTGTTGAGTGCAGGTGATCAAGGAGCTACTAATCTTAGGGGAACCTTCAGCTTAGGTGACCCATCAGCTTAGGGAAGCCTGAGCTTAGGGAACCTTCAGCTTATGGGTAACCTTTAGCTTAGGGGAGAACCTCAGCTTAGGAGGAACCCTCAGGTCAGATATAATAAGCTTTAATTCACTGAATGTGTGTGAGGTTAACCATTCAGATTACGCACATCTACAGATGATGCTTATCTCAGAGCTGATCTGATACTACCCCTACTGATATATTAAAAATATGGTTGCGATTTCCTTCTATAGATCTTTTCCTTTTCATAAGAATATATAATTTTTACAAACGTATCTAAAATTTTACAAGTGTATCTTTCAAATCAAAACCCGCTAATGGATACCTGACACGTGTGTTGTCAATGTATGACAAAAAGTAACCAATATTTTCTCTCGCCGTTTCAACTTCTATTATGATTTATATTTGCATAAAATTTGATTACCATCACTACTCTATTTTTCGTAAATATTCTTGCAGAAATCTATTTTGCTTACAAGCAGCCAAGCAGCAATGGCCCTTGTTTTCGTCCAAAACGCCCTCCAAGTCAATTTCGAGTCAGTTCTCAGCCTTCCCAGTAGGGGAATGGTGAGGATAATCAAAGATTTGGAGCCATCAGGACTCAGAGGTTTCCTGGGTTGCACGGCCGCAGTTTATGAGGAGGATTCAGGACTTCTTTGCCAACGCTATACTGGAGCGGAACACTATGGTCAGCATAGTCAGGGGTGTTGGCGACAATGGCGGATCCGGATCACGTTTCCCGGGGGCGCAACGGAAGTTTAAAATTTGCCTCGAAAAACGTTCAATACATCAAATCAATTCAATAAACCATACATAGGATGTTTATCGAATGTTACCTTGCTGGCGTCTAGGCGCCTGGCTCCAACCAAATTCACAGGAAATCTGGCTCTTCAAACGTAGGCGGCGGTAGATCCTCTTAATCAGGTCCACGACCGAAAACACGAGTCCTTCGTCAGCCTACACTAGAAGGCCTGACGAATTTGGCACGGACGGAAAACTTCTCTAAAAGACGATCGGAACAAGTCCGATCACGACGGCGGTGGCACGGCGACGCGGCGGCGCGTGGAGGAGCGGCGACGGTCGTGAGGTAGAGGAGGGAGGGGGCGGCCACTTGGAGGCTAGGGTTGTATCAAGTGTATTCTCGTTGTAGCCCTAGGTCTAATTTAATAAATAAGTGATGGGCTTGAACCGGCCCAATGGACTTGGGTGAGGCCCAGGTCCATATGAACATTAGGTTCATTTCCATCACCGTGGCTTCATCATAATCCTGATCGTCGATCAGATCGGACCGATCAACACAGTTTCTAAAACTGAGTATTATGATGTGAAAACAATTTTTCAGACCACCTAGACCAAAATAGCAGTTTAGCCCCGCAACTTTGGGAAATCGCAATTTGACCCCTGTTGACTTTTAGGAAGTCGCACTCCTTAAATTCCTCCTCCTATGCTCAACACATTGAGCTCAGTTTCCGTGAGGGAATCGTGAATCCAGTACTTGTGTGACCCTCAATGGTTCAGGGATACAGCTAGCCGTGGGCCCACAACCATTGTGGCTCCGAAATCGCAATTTCGGATTTGCCCAACGCATCATGGTAAAGCTCCTAGCAACATCGCCTCATGATCCCCTAGGTATCACTGATAGTGCCTGCAAGAACCAGTTGGTCATGGTTAGCGTACAGTACGGTCCTTTCAACACATATATCCCGATCAGATCAACGACCATTGGTAAATCGAAAGTCGCTAGATATCCGATAACTATGCATACATCTTGGAGATCAAATAATGACATCGTGAGTGTTACTAGGCAAACCCATTAACCAAAAACACATCCAGTACTCTGGCCAGAGATTTATCACACTATTGTCTCCTCAGATAGCATAGGATTTCCACGCATGAAAGCGAGCGGTGAATCCTCGACAACGAAGCATCGACTGTTGGGATCCGGATCACGCCTCCTGGTGAGGCAGCGAAAGAACGAAAAACAATACCGGGAGACAATCAATACGATAAAAAAAATAACATGCTATGACATTCATAGGGCGTTTAAGATTGCTACCTTGCTGCCAACTTGTGCCTGGCTCCGACCGATTTCGTAAAGAAAACGGCACTTCACGGTAGGCGGCGGTAGATATCGTCAATCAGGTCCACGACCGGAGACGGGGATTCCTTCGTCAGCCTGCACTAGAAGGCCTGACGAGATCTGCACGGACGGATTCTCCTCGTCAAATTTGGCCGGAAACGATTTTCCAGCGAAGAGAGGCGGCGGCAGCGGCGGCAGCGGCGGCGCACGGCGGGCGGCGGCGGCGGCTTTTGGAGAGCGTCAGCCTGCACTAGAAGGCCTGACGAGATCTGCACGGACGGATTCTCCTCGTCAAATTTGGCCGGAAACGATTTTCCAGCGAAGAGAGGCGGCGGCAGCGGCGGCAGCGGCGGCGCACGGCGGGCGGCGGCGGCGGCTTTTGGAGAGGAGGGAAGGGGGCGGACACTTCTAGGTTTAGGGTTAAGTTGTAGGCTAGTGTTGTAATTTAAGTCCTAAGTCTATATTAAATAGACTTAGTGATGGATTTGGATCCGGCCCAACGGGCCCGGGTCCAACGGATGAACATTGGTTTCATCTCCATCACCGAGACTTCACCGTAACTCCTATCGCCGATCAGATCGGACCGATCGACTCAGTTTCCAAAACTGAATACTATGATCTGAAAAACCATTTTTCAGAACCCAGTGCAAAATGACCGTTTTGCCCCTCAACATCGGCAAATCACGATTTGACCTCTGTTGACTTTTGGGAAGTCGCACTCCCAAAAATCTCTTCTCATGCTCAACACATTGAGCTGAGTATCCGTGCGGGAATCTTGAATCCAGTACCCTCAATGGTTCAGGGATACAGCTAGCCGTGGGCCCACAACCATTGTGGCTCCGGAATCACAATTCCGGACTTGCCCAACGGATCATGGTAAAAGCATCTAGCAACATCGCCCCATGATCCCCTAGGTATCACTGATAGTGCCTACAAGAACCAGTTGGTCGTGGTTAGCGTACAGTACGGTCCTTTCAATCCATATATCCCGATCAGATCAACGACCATTGGTAAATCGAGAGTCGCTATAGATCCGATAGCTATGCATACATCTTGGAGATCGAATAGTGATATCGCGAGTGTAACTAGGTAAACACCTTAACCTAAAACACTTCTAGTACTCTGGCCAGAGATTTATACACTATTATCCCCTCAGACAGCATAGGATATCCACGCATGTCTGCGAGCGGTGAATCCTCGACAACGATGCAACGACTCCTACATGCATCAGGGTCTCACCAAATCCCGACGCCTTATGACCCCAAGTGAGTCGGCAAACGGGTCAAAGTGAGACGCCTATCATGTTGAGTCTCAATGACGTTTTGAATCGTGAGGACTAATCAGTACAACCAAGACCTCGGACTTATCCACTCGACAAATGGTAACCACTTGGAAAGTCCGAACGAGGCTAGTTCGATAGATCACCAGGTCACTATCTATCTGCAAACTCAGAACATCACAATGTTCCCTACCAATGAAACATGGTACTTCGCATCGTAGATACTAGTCTCGAGCTCAGGCGGCCTTATCCTCATTTTGACGGCCCAATCGACTAGGAACATGTTCAGAATACACAGTGACTATTAGATGTGTTTCATGATAGCCGTCATACCCACTATCACATCTAACATACACTTAAGTGCATTCTAGGTCTTTACTCAACGCAATTGTAAATCATCATACACACAATAAAAGTAAAGAATGCCATATAAATAAATGCGAATATCATATATAAAGATTGTTTCATACAAGACTCTATATACCCACACGCCACAAGTTGGCTAGTTGGGCATCTACTCTAACAATCTCCCACTTTCCCTAAAGCCAACTACTCATCAGACGCAGTCCCATTGTTTCGTGATATTTTTCAAACAACGGTCCAGGCAAGGGCTTCGTAAGTGGATCAGCAACGTTGTCTACAGAGGCGACTCTTTCAACTGCTATGTCACCTCTAGCCACAATATCCCGGATTATGTGGTATTTATTCAGTATGTGTTTGGATCTTTGGTGAGACCTAGGCTCCTTTGCTTGCGCAACGGCACCCGTGTTGTCGTAGTACACCGGGACTGGACCAACTCCATTAGGAATGACGCCCAACTCTTGGACGAAATTCCTTATCCAAACGGCCTCCCTAGCAGCAGCTGATGCTGCGATGTATTCGGCCTCAGTGGTTGAATCCCCGATGGTGTCTTGCTTGGAACTCTTCCAAGAGACAGCACCACCATTGAGCATGAATACAAAACCAGAGGTTGATTTCGAATCATCCACGTCACACTGGAAGCTAGAATCTGTGTATCCTTCCAGTTTCAGTTCACCACCCCCATAAACCATGAACATATTCTTAGTCCTTCGCAAGTACTTAAGAATATCCTTCACGGCCTTCCAATGCAATTGGCCGGGGTTGGCCTGGTAGCGGCTCGTGACACTCAGAGCATATGCGACATCCGGTCTAGTCGAGATCATGCCATACATAATACTACCTATTGCCGAGGCATATGGTACACGTGCCATACTCTCTATCTCCTCATCAGTCTTTGGACACATAGACTTAGATATAGTGACCCCGTGGCCCCCATAAACCATGAACATATCTTAGTCCTTCGCAAGTACTTAGAATATCCTTCACGGCCTTCCAATGCAAGTTGGCCGGGGTTGGCCTGGTAGCGGCTCGTGACACTCAGAGCATATGCGACATCCGGTCTAGTCGAGATCATGCCATACATAATACTACCTATTGCCGAGGCATATGGTACACGTGCCATACTCTCTATCTCCTCATCAGTCTTTGGACACATAGACTTAGATATAGTGACCCCGTGGCACATAGGCAGGTGTCCTCTCTTGGAATCTTCCATAGAGAACCTCTTAAGTATGGTATCGATGTAGGTAGCTTGGGTGAGTCCAAACATCCGTTTAGATCTATCCCGATAGATCTGTATTCCAAGAATATAGGATGATTCACCCATGTCCTTCATCGAAAATCTACTAGACAACCATACTTTAGTTGACTGCAGTATTTCTACATCATTCCCAATGAGTAGAATGTCATCAACATAAAGTACGAGGAACGTCACAGCGCTTTTAACTACCTTCTTATAGACACATGGCTCCTCTGGATTCTTTATGAAACCGAATTCCTTAATTGTTTCATCGAATCTCAGGTTCCAACTTCGCGATGCTTGTTTGAGACCGAAGATCGATCTCTGAAGCTTGCATACCTTATGCTCGCTTCCAACAGATGTGAAACCCTCAGGCTGCGTCATATAGATCTCTTCCTTAATGTTTCCATTAAGGAACGCAGTTTTCACATCCATTTGTCATATCTCATAGTCGTACCATACGGCTATGGCTAACAAGATTCTAATTGACTTACATTGCGACTGGCGAGAAGGTTTCATCATACTCAACACCTTTCCTTTGAGTGTAACCTTTCGCGACCAGTCGTGCCTTGTAGGTCATTACCTTACCATCAGGCCCAAGTTTCCTCTTGTATACCCATTTGCACCCAATAGGAACAATCCCTTCAGGAGGATTAACAAGAGTCCAAACTAGGTTAGCATGCATTGAGTCAAACTCAGACTTCATTGCTTCAAGCCACAAATTGGAATCAGCATCGGAAATTGCCTCCTTGAAAGTTCTTGGATCAGATCCAACAACTTGATCACACTGATCATCTTCAAGGAGAAAACCATATCTCTCAGGAGCCCTAGGAGTCCTTTCGGATCTCCTAGGTGCGACCATTTTTAGTATTGGCTCTGGAGGTGCGGGAGACTCACCTGGTACTTCGATTGGATCTCGAACCTCTTCTAGTTCTACTATTTTGCCTTTTCTATCAAGTAGAAATTCCCTTTCCATAAAGGTGGCATTCCTAGAAACAAACACTTTTGTTTCGCTGGGATAGTAGAAGTAGTATCCAATGGAATTCTTTGGATACCCAATGAAGTAGCATAAGATGGATCTTGTATCCAGCTTATCTCCCACTGTCTGCTTCACGTAAGCAGGACATCCCCAAATCCTCGTATATTAGTACTTGGGTGGTTTGCCCATCCATATCTCATACGGAGTCTTATCCACTGCCTTGGTGTGGACATTGTTCAACAACATTACTGCCGTTTCGAGCGCATAGCACCAAAACGAGGTAGGAAGTTCAGTGAAGCTCATCATAGATCGAACCATGTCCAACAAGGTCCGATTACGACGCTCCGCTACACCATTGAGCTGTGGTGTGGCCGGAGGGGTCCACTGTGCGAGAATCTCATTCTCTTTCAGATACATTTATCAAGGGGTGGGAACGGGCCACAAACAGGCCCACTTTAAATGATAATCAAGATATATTACAAAACCGAATCACAAAAACCTATCGCATACACCTAACAAATTGGGCACGGCTCTCGATCATCCCAATCATGCAATTAATCTAATTAACATGCATAAATTTAAATAATCTAATTATTTATCGCAAAATCATATTTTAATCATAAAATCGCATTTTATAATAAAATCGGTTTTTGTCGATAAAATCAAATTTTAATCATCAAAATCATATCATTATAAAATCATATTTTATAATTAAAATCACATTTTACAATTTTAATTGTATCAAATTGGGCTTAAATAATTCTAGGCCCAAAAACTTAAATTTCAAAATAGATCAAAACCTGGCCCGATATCGAATACCGGCCCGAAACTTCACGGGCTGCCCGGGATAGGCCCGAACCAAAAACCCTAGAAGAAATCAGCCGTCACGACATCGCCGGAGCTTTGCCAGAGCGGCGGCCGGCCGGCGGCCGTCATTACGAAATTTGCGTGCGGCAGCCGCGCAACGTCGCGCCAAGCGCGACGCACGGCCGCGCGAAACGTCGCGCCACGACGCCCAGCGGTCTTCGCCCGAGAGAGGCACGTCGAGCCGAGATGCGCGACAAGCGCCCGACGTCCAGCCATCACGCGACAAGCGCCCGACGTCCAGCCAACGCGCGACAAGCGCCCGACGTCCAGACATCATCGCCCTCCTCGCTCGACCACCTCGCATGAAGCGGCACCAAGCGTCGCCCAATCAACAGCGTCGTCGCGCAACCAAGCGCTGCCAGCGCGCTGGTTCTCGCATGCGATGCGCGATGAGGCGCGCGCACATGCGCGCGGCGGGGAGAGTGGGCCGCCGCA
>KV018498.1:10189-20318 GCA_001598015.1 Dorcoceras hygrometricum
ATAAATGAGATAATGTAAAAGTATAGGGTCGAGCATTTGTTTATGGAAGTTCGGATATCAATATCCTACGTCTCCCCTTCTTCCTTTTCAGGAAGGTTTCACTAGAATCTTTGATGAGTACAGCCTCTGTAAACATCCAATCACCGAGCCTCGCTCCAGGTGAACTCCCAGCAACTCCCAACAACAAGCAGATGTAACTGCTGAATACAACACTTATAATTTCTATCAAACGGCATTGTGTGGCTTGTTTGTTACAGACTCAACAAGAATGATACAAAATGCAAAGCTATTGAGACTGTAAATCTTCTGGTTTTAACAATAAAACTTGATTACACAAGGTAACCAGAAGATGTAACTCTAATGTAATATCTGTGAAGGCTTGAACTGTGAAGTGTTCTTCGATATTAGGATACTGGACTTAGAACAATTTCTGCAATGTAAATTTCCAGTAGCTGTTTGAGCTTTTGAAAGATAACTTCGATCGATGAGAATGAGCCAGAGAAGGAGAGCTTCTTCAATTTAAAATCATGCTATTTATACCCTTCATCCACAACGGTCATTAAATATCGTCAAGGAAACAAAATCCCTTTTTGAATATATGTTTATCGTACCACCGTATATCCTGCTCCATCAAATGGTAATCTGCGCTTCGTCAGAGCCAAAATGTTGTCTATCCATATTTCTGCAAACATCTAATAACGTCCTCTGTATATTGTGTACTATTTACCCAAAATAGCTCTGACAGTGTCTCCTTAATCCAGGAAACTGTACGATTCAATCTTCACCATTTATTCTTTCCAATTTAAACATTGATAGCGCTTGAATCGATTCGTCATTTACACCTGAAAGTTTTCCCTTTAATACTGTTATTTCTTTCTTGAAAGGGACGACTATTTCATCACTTAATAGCTGTCACAGCTGAATATACCAACAGCTGAATGTTGTAACAGCTGAAATACTTCAACAACTGAAATACTAGCTCCGTTACTCATGTAATCCATAGTCTGAATAGTTCCTAAATAGTCACATCTCAGTCAAAAGCAACTGTAGCCAACGTATGGAAATACTCACTACTGAAGTAGATACCCAACTGCTGAATACACTCGCTTCTGAAGTAGATACCCAACTGCTGAATACACTCGCTTCTGAAGTAGATACCCAACTGCTGAATATAAACCAGAGACTACCCCTTTGAATCAACATCTGAATATGCGAAGCTGTTAATTGCAACGGCTGATTGTCCAGAAGTAATTTTGAATTCAGAACTTTTCTTATTTTTGTTTTCACCAAAACTAATAAATTTTATCTTAACACTTGCCCAAGCTAAAATTTTCAAAGGACAAGATTTGCTTTTCCTGTCAGTTGGGTAAACATTTAAAATCTACTTTCAAAACAAGAGGCAGTGATAAAACCTCACGTAAGCTGGATCTTTTACACATGGATCTTTTTGGTCCAATACCCATAAAACTTAGGGGGAATGAAATACACCCTTGTAGTGGTTGATGATTTCTCAAAATTTACATGGGTGTTGTTTTTAAAATAAAAGGATCAAACTGCATATGAGCTGATTAAACTTTTGAAACGGTTACAAAACAAGAAATCTTGCAATGTCAACCGAATTAGGAGCGATAGAGGAACAGAGGTTTTAAATTTTAAAATATCCTCCTATCTGGATGACATTGGAATCAAACATGAGTTTAATGCAGCTAGAACACCTCAACAGAACGGGTTAGCCGAGCGTTTAAATCGAACTTTAAAAGAGGCTGCTACAACTATGATTGCTGATTCCGTCATCTCAAATAAATTTTGGGCTGAAGCAGTAAACATCGCTTTATATACTCAGAACATATCAATGATAAACAAGCGACATGGAGTTACCCCATATGAGATCTGGAATGGCAAGAAACCAGACATTTCATATTTCAGGGTGTTTGGATACAGATGTTTTATCCTTATTAATGGTAAAACATATTTAAGAGCATTTGATGCTAAATATGATGCAGGTATCTTTCTGGGATACTCAGCTGTAAGTCGAGCATATCGAGTCTTCAATAACAGGACACTATCTGTCGAAGAATCAACGCATGTGGTGTTCGATGAAACCAGTTTTAGATCAACATTAGCTTCAAAGCTAAATGATCTGGGCACTCGTCTGAAATATAATAATCTAGAGGAAGACGAGGTACTTAACAGATGTCAAGCTGATGACCATCACGCACTGGACAAGCCGATTACCAACACAGATATTCAAGACGTTGAACAAGCTGGTCCGGATCATGATCAAGCTGGTAGAGACCACTCACAAGCTGATACGACAAACATAACAAGTGATCCTACAACAAGTGGTACTCCAGTAGATCCAGCTGGGATGCAGGGGGAACAGCTCGAAACATCTACCTCATACAGACCAGGTCTTCGGTGGAGTAGAAATCAACGACCCGAGCTGGCCATCGGTAATACTACTACACAGTTAGGACGCGAGGCCAAATGATAAACGAATATTTTAATTCCGCTTTCATATCGCATATAGAGCCTAAGAAAATAAAAGAGGCCTTAGCAGACCCAAGCTGGATAGAAGCAATGCAAGAAGAACTAGGGCAATTCGAACGTAGTAAAGTATGACATCTAGTTCCTAGACCTGAGGATCAAGACGTTATAGGTACCAAATGGATCTTTAGGAATAAGTTAGATGAACAAGAAAATGTAGTTCAAAACAAAGCCAGGCTAGTAGCGCAAGGGTATAGACAAGAAGAAGGAATAGATTTTGAAGAATCTTTCGCGCCTGTAGCACGACTAGAAGCCATCAGAATCTTTCTTGCATATGCATCATTCAAAACTTCTAAGTTTATCAGATGGATGTTAAAAGTTCATTCTTAAATGACATCCTAAATGAGGAAGTGTATGTTACACAACCTCCTGGCTTCGTTGATCATACCAAACCATAATTTGTGTACAAGATTGATAAGGCTTTGTATGAAAAGATCCTAGAGCTTGGTATGATACTCTGTCCAATTTTTTAATAAATCATGATTTTACTATTGGATCTGTTGACAAGACACATTTCAAATTTGTGAAAAATGATCATATCTTGTTGGTACAGATATATGTTGATGATATTATCTTCGGCTCTACTAATTCCAAGCTATGCGACAAGTTTTCCAAAATTATGCAGGATAAATTCGAGATGAGCATGATGGGGGAGCTTGTCAGGCCTCGTGCTCATAACAGAGATAAAACATACAAACACAAGCGGAAGCTATTAAAAAGCGGGTAAAATTTTCGCTTTTGGCCTGACGGTTTAAAACAATAAATTTAAAATAATGCGATACTCAAAGTATATCCCAGTTTATAAAAACAGCCAACAGTATAGCATAACAACAACATGCAACAAACTCTCACAACCAAATATAACGACAAAGCATAGGGCATCCCCTGGCTAAGAATTCTGATACATATAAATATGCTATATGCCACTGGGATACTCTAACCACCTCCTGGGGCGCCACCAGCTGGGTTAAAACCACGACCAGCCGTAAAACCTGGGTTCCCTGAAAACAACACAAGCAAGGAAAACAACCAAGCCCCAGAGGAAAATGGGGTCAAACCCCAGTACGGAGAGAAACAGAAATAGCTAAAGGAATGCATAAGATAAAATGCAGATGCTATGCATGAGACACCGGATAAAAACTGGAGGCTACAACTGAACAGGGAGCCAAGGAACTCAAACATAGCTCCACGAGATCAGCAACGAATCAGTGGCCACGGGGTGTGTTCAAAGTGTGGTAATGAGCCACTCGCCTTGACACTACACCCGAATACCAGATGCATCAAACAACTCAACCTGCCGTTGCCTCGCCCATCAACTGTGGTAGTTAACCACTCGGCGCATGGTGGCTAACAAACCCAGCAGGGAGATGAGAGTGCGGTATTGCCGCTCGCCCTCGCATCCTGGTAAGAAACAATAGAAATACAACGGAATACAAAGCAATGGCTGCAACAGAATATGAATAAAATATAGGAAATGCGTGTATGCATAAACATGGCAGCTAAACAATCAACAAGAAGCACGTATGCACACAGCAACATCCACGACAATGCACAACAGCCATCTAGCATTCAATCTCACGCCAATTCTCAGCTACATCAAGCTCAAATACGTACCTCTAATTCCTGATTCACCCAAATCAGATTCCTCAAAGGAACAAAGCAATTCACATCCTGCACAAAATCTGCCAAAATACACAGTGAACAGATTTCAGGGAAGATGCAACAAATCTCACGGCCAACCACTAAAGGTTCACGGTTGGAATATCATACACTAAAAACCAGCGCTCAATTCCACAATACAACTTAACAGGAAACTCAATCCAAGGCTAGGAACAAGATCTCAACACAAATTCGAAAGCTACCTGAAAGCACCAACACACGGCCAAAATACAGAAGCTTCGAGATTTTGTTCCAGCCAACTACAGCCTCCAAAATGGGTAAGAGATGAAAGAGCTTTCCTAGAGGATTCCAACGCTACCTCGAACAAGAAAAATGGTGGCCGGGATCGACGGGAAATCACAGGAGAAGTTCACGGTGAATAGTACCCAAGGGTTTGAGAAAACAGAGAACGAAGATCGGGTAAATTTGCTAAGTATGGGAGCTGGTGAATACAAGGAAGGCCAAAACAGAGAACGAAGATCGGGTAAATTTGCTAAGTATGGGAGCTGGTGAATACAAGGAAGGCCAAAGCTTCCAATATATACACGCAAGAAGTCTGAATAAAATTCCCACCGACAGAAACAGCTTTCAAGACTTCTGAACGCACAACAGGTTCCACAAAAATCCAACGCATGCGCTAAACAACGCTCAAACCCCAAAACGACGTCGCTCCAAAAACACGGTGAAATCTGGAGGCCAAAACGCTAAAAGCTGGAAATGGCGCTAACCACTCAAAACGACGCCGCATAGCACTGTGGTGAAGTCTGGATGTTAACAACAACGATGGAGAAATCTGAACAGGAAGTGTTGACCCGCGTTGACGTCTGTTTCCACAACTAACGCTACACACAACAGACCTCTCCTCACGCGAACAGATCTCTCGCTAGCGCTACACTCAAAACGGCGTCGCGCCAACTAATCTAAACGGTGTCGTAACCCACATGATGCAAAACACGCTATCAGATCTCTCCCAAACATGCGGTATCCAGACTCCACAAAACGACAGCGTATAACATTCATCACACAAAACCCGCGAGCAGATGTCTACATAAACAAGCACAACAGATTTCACCTCTACACAGGAAATCCAGACTTCACGAAACGACGCCGTTTCCGCTCCTATGCTACAAAACACGCTGCGCAAGAACAAAGGCACCAACGACCAGATTTCTCAAGAAACCCGAACAGATTTCACCAAAACGGAGCAGACCTCACGAAACCAGATTTCTCACTCGAAATCTCGAAAATATCAAAATTTCCAGAATTGTTCTAAACGTGATTTCCGACCCGAAAATACAAACCAAACTTCCAAACAGAGATCTGTACCACCACAATCTCCAAAACCCGATTAATTCCAACAAATTAATCTTAATTACATAATCAGGTCTCACATTTCTCCCCCACTAAAAAGGATTTCGTCCCCGAAATCAAACAACAATATAGAAATACAACTAAACAGCAAGATACACAACAGAACTCTGCCTAACACAAGCCACGAGTTCAAGATAACTGAGCAAAAAATTTACGACAACTAGGGAAGAAATACACCCAAAAGCTACAAACTACTGGAAATGTAGTTCAACAGCTACTCAAACAGATGCGGCCACTCACGCTGCATCTTCTCTTCCATCTCCCAAGTAGCTTCTTCCCTACCATGTTTGCTCCACTGCACCATCACCAACGGAATGGTCTTATTCCTCAACTGTTTCTCTTTTCTACCAAGGATCTGCAAGGGATATTCTTGATAGCTCAACGTTTGTTCTAGCTCAACCTCGTCAGTTCCAAGCACGTGAGACGGATCTGGCTCATACTTCCTCAACATGGAAACATGAAAGACGTCATGAAGAGAAGACAACTCTGGCGGCAACAACAGCCGATACGCTAAAGGGCCAATCCTCTCAACAATTTCATACGGTCCGACGTAACGAGGGACTAACTTTTCCTTGCGTCCAAAGTGCATCACACTGCAAAACGGAGAAACTTTAAGGAATACACGATCACAAAACTGAAACTCAAGAGGTCGACGCCTCTTATTAGCATAACTGGCTTGGCGATCTTCGGCAGATTTCATCCGCTGTCGAATAAGATCCACGTGATCCTTCATTTGCTGCACAAAATCTGGGGCAGATAGCTGCTTCTACCCCACTTCTTCCCAACACACTGGCGATCTGAACTTTCTGCCATACAAAGCCTCGAAAGGCGCCATGCCAATCGTCACTTGGTAGCTGTTGTTGTAGGAAAATTCCACCAACGACAAAGCGTCTTGCCATCTACCTCCGAAATCCAACACAACAGCACGCAACATATCCTCTAACGTCTGGATATTTCTCTCAGATTGGCCATCTGTTTGGGGGTGATACGCTGTGCTCATAGACAAACTGGTGCCCAAAGCTGTTTGAAAACTCTTCCAGAACCTGGAAGTAAACCTCGGATCTCGGTCGGAAACGATCGTAACAGGCACACCGTGCAATCTAACAACAAAATCAACGTACAGCTTCGCCATCTTCTTCAACGAGAAGGTCATTCCATAGGGAATGAAATGCGCAGACTTCGACAGTCGGTCTACAACCATCCAAATAGCATCGCATCCTCTGTTGGAACGAGGCAGATGCGTCACAAAATCATAGCAATGTGCTCCCAATTCCATTGGGGCACTTCCAAATTCTGTAACAGACCACCAGGTCTCATCGTTTCGGCCTTCACCATCTGACAGTTCAAACAACAAACGAAAAAACCAGCAACGTCGCTCTTTAGGCCAGCCCACCAGAAGTGCGGCTTCAATGCATGGTACATCTTCCGTGAACCAGGATGAACACTATGTCTGCGAAAGTGTTCTTCTCGAAGGATATCATCCTTCAAATCAATTAGGTTAGGCACAACCAGCCTGCCACAGAACCTCAAACAACCATCGGACGAGACAGAATAGTCCTCAAATTCGCCAGCCCTGACCTTCAACTTCAACTCATGGATAGACGGATCAGTCCTTTGAGCTGCTCGAATGCTAGAAACAATCTGCGGCTCCACTTGGAACGATGAAACCACAATGCAATCCTCAGCCGGGTAGAATCTCCAACCAGTAGTGTTAAGATGCTCTTGATCCTTGGAGATGTACAACGAAGCAAGCATCTCACTAGCCTCCCTGCTCAAAGCATCGGCCACTACGTTCGACTTCCCATGCTGGTATTTAATCTCACAATCAAAATCTTTCAGCAACTCCATCCATCGACGCTGTCTCATATTTAAGTCAGGCTGCGAAAACAGATACTGAAGACTTTTGTGGTCGGAGTATACCACAAACTGTTCGCCATATAGGTAGTGACGCCAGATCTTCAACGCAAAGACCAACGCTGCTAACTCCAAATCATGGACTGGGTAACGAGTCTCATGCGGTTTCAACTGCCGTGAGGCATACGCAATGACTCGACCATTTTGCATCAATACACAGCCCAATCCATTGAGTGAAGCGTCAGAACAAACAACGAATCCACCCGATCTGGACGGCAGAGCCAACACAGGCGCAGTAGTCAACTTCTCCTTAAACAGCTGAAAGGCATTCTCGCACTGCTCAGACCACACAAACCGCTTATCTTTCTGGGTCAATTGAGTCATCGGCTTTGCTATGCTAGAAAATCCCTCAATGAAACAACGGTAATATCCAACCAGACCCAAGAAACTACGAATCTCAGACACATTTCTGGGACGCTCCAAGTTCAGAACAGCATCAACCTTACTGGGATCCACAGAAATCCCCTCGGCTGAAATGACATGACCCAGAAATACAACGCGATCCAGCCAAAAATCGCACTTGGAGAATTTAGCATACAACTGCTGTTCTCTCAACCTCTGCAGGACAATTCCCAAGTGCTCCTTGTGCTCCCTCGGAGTCTTCGAATATACCAAGATGTCGTCAATGAAAACAATCACAAACTGGTCTATGAACTCTCTAAAAACTTGGTTCATCAGATCCATAAAGACTGTAGGCGCGTTGGTCAACTCAAACAGCATCACCAAAAACTCAAAGTGTCTGTACCTCGTACGAAACGCAGTCTTCGCGACATCCTGATCTCTCACTCTTAGCTGATGGTACCCGGAACGAAGATCAATCTTTGAGTACACCGCAGACCTTGCAACTGATCAAATAGATCATAGATTCTCGGTAACGGGTACTTGTTCTTGACAGTGGCTTTGTTCAGCTGACGGAAATCAATGCACATCCGCATTGAGCCATCCTTCTTATTCACAAACAGAATGGGCGCTCCCCACGGTGACATACTAGGTCGGATAAAACCTTTCTCCAGCAAATCATCTAACTGCACCTTGAGTTCTCTCAAATCCGCAGGCGCCAGACGATACGAGGAACGAGAAATCGGAGCTGTGCCAGGCACCAGTTCGATGCTGAAGTCAATCTCCCTCCTTGGTGGAAAACCAGGAATCTCCTCTGGAAACACATCGGTAAAGTGTCGCACCATGGGAACGTCACTGAGCTAATGCACATCCGCATTGAGCCATCCTTCTTATTCACAAACAGAATGGGCGCTCCCCACGGTGACATACTAGGTCGGATAAAACCTTTCTCCAGCAAATCATCTAACTGCACCTTGAGTTCTCTCAAATCCGCAGGCGCCAGACGATACGAGGAACGAGAAATCGGAGCTGTGCCAGGCACCAGTTCGATGCTGAAGTCAATCTCCCTCCTTGGTGGAAAACCCAGGAATCTCCTCTGGAAACACATCGGTAAAGTGTCGCACCATGGGAACGTCACTGAGCTGAACAAGGGAAGAAGAAGACGCATCCAATGCATAGATCAGGAAACCAGCATTCTCTAAAGAGAGCAAGCTGAACATCTCCATCGCTGAGACTAACGGGATCTTCGATCGAGAATCCTGGCCGTAGAAGTCCCACTTCTCGTCAGACAAAGGCCTAAAACGAACAATACCATGGAAGCAATCCACGGAGGCCCGATAGCTGGATAACACATCCATCCCAACTATGCAATCGAAATCCCACAACATCAAACGGATCAAACTCCCCACCAACACATGCTCACCAAACCGCAACACAGCATCTAACAAAACCTCCTGGGAGAACAAGCTCACACCGCCCGGGGTAGAAACAGAAACGGCATCGCGCAAAGGAATGGTACACAGACCATGCTCAACAACAAACGAATCAGAAATGAACGAATGCGATGCACCGGTGTCAAACAACACACGTGCAGGAAAGTCTAAGACAAAACAAGTACTTGCGATAACCCGACTCGGTGTCTCCTCCGCCTGCTCTATAGTGATGACGTTGACTTGAGCATGCTGGGGACCAGAGTAGAAAGGCTGAGACGACTGCCCAAAACGCGAAGGTCCAGGTTGTTGGACAGGCCTGAACTGTGTCTCACCCAATTGAGGCTGCTGAAACTCAGAAGAACGGCCCCTAGACTGACCTCCACGACCCTGAGGCTGGGCCATGGTCTGCTGTGATCCAGCTGACGGACACACTCTAGCAAAATGCCCGTACTGACCACAAAGGTTGCAGGAACCCTGCACACCAAAACACTGCGTAGAAGGATGCTTCCCACCACAAAAGCCACAAAACTCAGCCCGAGAACCGCTGCTACTCGAGCTGCCTGAACCAGAAGAGCCAGAACCCGACTTCTTCTTGAACTGCTGACCTCGTGGTCGAAACCTCTGACGGCCAGACTGCTGAGCCACCTGCGACTGATGCTGCTGATGCTGCTGGGGCTGATAGGCTGACTGGGAGGACTATGAAGACTGCACTTCCTGAATAGCAGGACGACCACCCGGCGCTGCCTGCTGCCTACGAGCACGACGACTACGCAAACCTTCCTCAATGTAGATGGCACTATCCACTGCCTCAGCATACGTCTTGGGTTTGCTGGTCAGCACCATCTGATACAGATCTTCATTTAAGC
>KV018498.1:30266-47888 GCA_001598015.1 Dorcoceras hygrometricum
TGAGTGAGCAAGAAACAGAGTTTACTTGCCTGGTATCTTTAACACAAGAACAGCAGAAAATCTAGTATACTTCTTGCGCACCGCCTGTTTCCTCTAAAACACTTTGAAAGTATTTTGGTTCGGCTTCTTTGAGAGCGAGCACCGCTTAATATGATTTGATTTGAAAGTAATGATGCATGAAGCAGCTTAAGATCCTATTTATATGATTTACAATGACTAAGGAAAACAAACACGTTATATCAATATGCAAAACTCTTAAGAAAGCGTGCTCTGTTTTTCAAAACAAAAGACGTGCATGAAAATCGAGAATTTTAGTTAAATAGAGAATTCACTTGGTTTGCAGAAGTTACTAAACATCTACTAAACTTGTATTCTAGCATTTGAATATCAATACATAATAATATAAAGATTGATCATAACATAGACCGAAATATTCAAGAATCGAATCGAAATAGCAATATAATCCCTCAATC
Source organism: Dorcoceras hygrometricum (assembly GCA_001598015.1). Lineage (NCBI taxonomy): Eukaryota > Viridiplantae > Streptophyta > Magnoliopsida > Lamiales > Gesneriaceae > Dorcoceras > Dorcoceras hygrometricum. The sequence continues at coordinate 30,740 of KV018498.1, forward strand.
TCATATCTTTCTAATTGTGGACTTCTAAATGATCTGGTCGTTACAGCTTGTGTTATTTGTTTCTATGCTGGTATATAGTAAATTGAATGGTGAAGATTGGGTTAGCGTTTAAAATTCATTTTAAATCGGACGGTCATCGCTTCTGGAATTTTCAAATGTCGTTTTAACATGATGATGACACGTGTCCAGAAAAACCCTTCTCTCTTCCCGCTCATACATAAACCGCTTTACTTTAACTTTTTACCTTACGCCTTCACACAAATCAAGAAACATAGAAAACAGTATAATTGCATTCTCGTGAAATCATTTGCATTTTCTCAAAATTTCCAAACTTTTACTACCAGAAATGGCTTCCTCTCTATTTTTGAATTCTCTGCAGGTTGAGTTTGTGTCTGTGCTCGCTATGGAGCACACTGTGATGGCCCGCATGTTCCACACCCTGGTGGACACAAGGCTTGAAGGATCTTTGGCAGCATCCGGATCCATATATGAGGCCACTGTGATTGAGTTCTTCGCCAACACAAGAATGATAGCGGGAACCATTGTAAGTTTCATCGCCAATCGGAAACTAGCAATGATTAAAGAGATCTTCGCTGAAGCTTTTGGGTGACCCAAAGAGGGGGCGACAAGCTTCCTGGACGTACCAAAGGAGACTGTGGTAGAAATGAGAAAGAGGTTCTTTGGGTCTGAGGTTCCATTCCGGGCACCCAGTAAGAAACGTGAAATGAAGATGGAGTTTCGACTGCTACACGATATTGTGGCTAAGGCGTTATGTGCCAAGGCTGGGTCATTTGACATGGTAACAAGTGATAGGTTTGATCTAATGGTGTCTATCTTTGCAGGATTAAAGGTAAACTGGAGTCAAGTGTTGTTTCAAGTACTGGTAAACATGGTAAACAACCTTAAGAAACTGTCAAAGGGTTTGTGGTACAGTTTAGTGATTTATTGGAGAAACTGGTAAAGACTGATCTCGGGGAATCAGTCAAGCTGCACCCTCAAAAAGTGTTAACCAACAAGTCTATGCAGACGTATATCAAGAAATATCTGGATGTTAAACCAACTGGTGAGTCATGAAAACAGACCGAAGACACTGCGAGTGGTAATGAGGGTGGTCAATCTATCATAACCAAACCTATGGAAATGCCAGTGGAGACACAGGTTAGGAAGAAGAAAACGGCAGCCATCAAAAAGAATAAGGCTAAAGATCCAACAGTAGAACAGAAGAAAAAGAAAGCAAAGGCAACGAAGGTAGTTGAACAGCCGTTCGTGGAGGCTAAGGGTCAAACTGATTCTACAAATATACGTCTGGGACCAGCTCAGATGAAGATTCGTGCACGCTGGATGGGTTGAAGGAACGCCACGCAAAGCGCAAGCAAGTGGTTGAATCACTGGATTCGGAATCTACCATATCTATCGCGCCGTTGCGAAACACAAGAAAGCTTTGGACCAAAATAAGAAAGCAAGTGAAGCTTACCATCGATCAACAGGCTGAATCCCAGCCTAGTTAATTCCCTGAGATACCAACTGGGGAAGACACGGTGCCAACTGCTGGTAAGACGCAACCTGGTGATGAGTTTATTGGTTGTGGCCCAGAGGGGAATGAGAGGACAACCGCTGATCCAGAAGTATAGAATATTGGTACTGATTCCAACGCTGAAGGATAAGAAGAGCATATGGAATATGAAACTCAAACTGACCAAGGGGGACCGATGAAATTGCATTCACTACTGCTCAGGACGAGCAAGAAATGTCTACTGGTGAATGTCCCGAAGGGGAAACTTTTGAGATTGCGGACTGGGTAGAAAAAGCTGAACAGAGACTTCATCGTAACTCCGATCGCCGATCAGATCGGACCGATCGATTCAGTTTCCGAAACTGAATCATATAATCTAAAAAACCATTTTTCAGAACCCCAGTGCAAAATGACCGTTTTGCCCCTCAACAGTGGGAAACCCCGGTTTGACCCCTGTTGACTTTTAGGAAGTCGCACTCCCCAAAATCCTCTTCTCGTGCTCAACACATTGAGCTGAGTATCCGTGTGGGAATCTCGAATCTAGTACTTGTGTGACCCTCAATGGTTCAGGGATACAGCTAGCCGTGGGCCCACAACCATTGTGGCTCCGGAATCACAATTCCGGACCTGCCCAACGGATCATGGTAAAGCGTCTAGCAACATCGCCCCATGATCCCCTAGGTATCACTGATAGTGCCTGCAAGAACCAGTCGGTCGTGGTTAGCGTACAGTACGGTCCGTTCAATCCATATATCCCGATCAGATCAGCGACCATTGGTAGATCGAGAGTCGCTATGGATCCGATAGCTATGCATACATCTTGGAGATCAAATAGTGAAATCGCGAGTGTAACTAGGTAAACATATTTACCTAAAACACTTCTAGTACTCTGGCCAGAGATTTATACACTATTATCCCCTCAGATAGCATAGGATATCCACGCATGTCTGCGAGCGGTGAATCCTCGACAACGATGAATCGACTCCTACATGCATCGGGGTCTCACCCAATCCCGACGCCTGGTGACCCCAAATGAGTCGGCAAACGGGTCAAAGTGAGACGCCTATCATGTAGAGTCTCAATGACGTTTCGAGTCATGAGAACTAATCAGTACAACCAAGACCTCGGACTTATCCACTCGACAAATGGTAACCACTTGGAAAGTCCGAAGGAGGGTAGTTCGATAGATCACCAGGTCACTATCTATCTGCATGCTCAGAACATCACAATGTTCCCTACCAATGAAACATGGTACTTCGCATCGCAGATTTTAGTCTCGAACTCGGGCGGCCTTATCCTTATTTTGACGGCCCAATCGAGTAGGAACATGTTCAGAATACACAGCGACTATTAGATGTGTTTCATGATAGCCGTCATACCCACTATCACATCTAACATACGCTTTAGTGCATTCTAGGTCTTTACTCAACGCAATTGTAAATCATTACACACATAATGAAAGTAAAGAATTCCATATAAAAGAATGCGAATATCATATATAAAGATTGTTTGTACAATAGTATATAAGACCCACACGCCACAAGTTGGCTAGTTGGGCATCTACTCTAACAGACAACCGCTGATCCAGAAGTATAGAATATTGGTACTGATTCCAACGCTGAAGGATAAGAAGAGCATATGGAATATGAAACTCAAACTGACCAAGGGGGTCCGATGAAATTGCATTCACTACTGCTCAGGACGAGCAAGAAATGTCTACTGGTGAATGTCCCGAAGGGGAAACTTTTGAGATTGCGGACTGGGTAGAAAAAGCTGACGGAAGTGAGAAGGAGGAAAGTAGTTATCAGCGTGAGAAGGTAACTGCTACTAACGGAAGGGCAATTGTGGTCAGGCCTTCACCTGAGCAGCCAGCTCAGCCATCCCTGACGTTCATTGGATCGGGTATCTTTACCCCTACATAAATATGGGAGATAAATTGGGTGGCGTACTTAAGGCCCAAGATAGATCCCGCCTCAAAGGGTAAAGAGACCCTAGTTGTTCTGGCCAAACCTACCCATGTTGAAGAGAACTGTCAGCTGGTGCTAAACTCTGCATGGGACGATGTATCTGCAAGGATGGATACTTTTGATGAATGGATGCACTTCCGTAAAGAAGTACGGATCAAAGATGTGTAATCGTTTGAAAGATTGGCTCAAATTGAAGAGCAGTTGTTGTTATGGGGAGAGACGGAGCAAGTCTCTAACCTGTTTGAGCGACGATTGCTCATCATGTACAAACTCTATGAGATGGAGGTGCAGAAGAGCGTCAATGAGCACCTTGAAAATTTCAAGACTACCAAACCGTCTGTCAACTATGATTATATGTGCATTCGATTTCTCAGTAAGAAACTTAGAGAAATCTCAAGACAACACAGGATTTGAGAGTACTAACTGGTCTACCTATTTTAGCCCTGGAAGCTCAATAGCAGGCGATGCTGCCAGCATAGACACTCTCCAGATCACTATGTATCCATCAGCATAACCATGGATCCCTGCTCTTGATTACTCAGGCTGAGCAAGAGCATGCAACAGCACGGAAGGAAGCTCAGTGGGATGTACAGATTCAGATAGTTGAAATGATAGAGCATACAGAAAATGTACAGTTAGGTTTTTCGGATGGACAACAGGGACAACCAGTTCCTGTGATAGAGGATCAACCTCAACATAGTCCAGACCATTCTATTTCCCGAACCTATATTTATCATCCTTCCATACATAGTGGCCAAAGTGCGAGCATGCGCTTCTATATCGACTCCAATCCTAGCTCTAGTGCAAATTCTACTTCTTATGACAGTCCTTCCACTCACAACGAGGATTTTGTAAATAACTTACAGATGGTTGTATATAATGAGAGCGGAGAGGAACGAATAGATTTTTGGATTTAGAAAATGTTAGGATAAATTTCAGAAGTTTTGGTGATGAAAAATAGACAAAAAAGAAAATCCATAAAAGAGATCAATCGGACGAAAGTGACAAGATCTGGACGAAACTTACTACGTTGGAAGTAGAAACCAGATCGGAGAAAAGTCAAGCTGTTCAAGTAAAAACCAGCTCACAGCATTCAGTTACGCTGGTTAAGGACAAACCAGCAAAGGTAATTTGGTCAAGCTGTACCAGCTTAAGATATTAAGCTGTGCTGGTTTAGGACAAACCAGCTGGGCACTAGGTTGTGCAAATAACAGTTCAATAGATGTTTAACCAGATAAGGGCAGCTCATTTGAGAAAATTCGAGAGCAAAGAGCACTGAATTAAAGATCTGAGAGAACAGATCGTAGATAACAGACCAACTGTGGTGATGAGTAACCAGCTGGAAGATCAGCTAAGAATACCAGTTCGAAGCAGAGTAATCTTACAGTAATATAGAACTGAGGACATGAGCATACAAGGTTCAATATCCAAATCAAAATAAAACAGACAAGAGCAGTATGGATTTGATCAAGATAAGTACCCGATCAAGAAAAGTAGCTCGATATTCAAAAACCAGATCGGGAGACCAGCTAAGTTAAAGGTAACTTAGAAATCGAATTTTGGAATGTTTGAAGTCTTGTATGTCCTGATGTATGACATTTGACATCTCTGCACTAATAAGTAGTTGTTGAAACTACTTTAAACTGATACCAGATACACAGAGATACGGTACAAACTTAAGACGGCGCAGAGTTGCTAAAAAGGACAATGCATTTAATGAAGAGGTACTTTCATCGTACAGACATTTAAGACGCCGCAGCCAATTCAATTTGGAAACATCCAATGTGTCTACTGGCTATATTTATTACCGTTGTATCCAAAGGGTATATATAGAAGAGAAGAGCAGCTGTGAAGGGGTGACGGTGACGAATCATACTAAAGACAACGAGATCTTTGAACAAAAACAATCCTCACAAGAAAAAGCAGAGTTCATCTTGAACCAGCTCACTACAAGTGACACAAGCACAACATTGCTTTATTCAAAACTGTGTCACATACTCTTCTGTACACACACTCTATAGAGTTAAGCTTTAATTGTAAATCATAATCAGAGAGCACAGAAGTGCTAGATTTTCACAACCAGCTTAGTCCTGAGTATTTTTATTACGAACCAGATCGCGGGTCTGGATTCGTTGGTGTATTGCTAGGAGTTCTCGTGGCTGCTGGTTGTGGGATCGAGTTTGTACAAAGTGTTGTATAAATCAAATCTTCTAGTGGAAACCTTCCCATTGAGGAAGAAGGGGAGACGTAGGAGAATTTTCTCCGAACTTTCAGAAACAAATATCTTGTCCCTACTTCTCTTACATTCACGCATTTGATTAAATTGTTCACTGATTTAATCGATTTTTTACGCATAAAAGTCATTTTATTACACGAGACAACAGTAGTCACTGAGAACCTTCCTAGCTGGTAACCTAGCTGCAAGTTTGCGTCAAGCTGTAAAATCTTTGAAACAAATATCAAATCCAAATTAGCAAAGGAGTTAATTCACCCCCCCCCCTCTGAACCCCAAGCTTGTTTTCTATCCTAACAAGTGGTATCAGATCTCGATTTCTCAGTGCTTCAAAAATTTATTCATACTCATTATATGTGTCGATCTCTCATAATAAAATCCCCATGTTTTCCAAGGAGGAATACGACGTCTGGAAGATCCGGATGTAGGCGCACCTAGAAGCAGAAGACGACGACATGTGGTTCGTGATCACCAACGAACCGATGAAAATAATGAAGAATACTGCTATGGCAATAACCGGCGGTGCACCTCAATGGATCGAGAATCCTAGATTTGAGTGGACCTCGGAGGACAAGAAGAAATTAAATCTGGATAACGTCGCAAAGGATATATTATAAAAAACTCTAGTCAGAAATATGTTTAGCAAAATACAGACTTTCACAACTTGCGAAATAAATCTGGGAGAAGCTGACCCAGATATGCGAAGACAATGAGGACATAAAGGAAAACAAGTTGACAGTGGCCTTGCAGAAATTTGAACTAATAAAGATGAAGCCTAAAGAAACTATATCTGAATTTGATGAATGATTCAGCTCTCTGGTGATTGAGCTGGCCAGACTGAACAAAACATACAGCAACAGGGAGTTTGCCCTGAGTGATGCGAGAACTTCCCAAGGAGTGGGATGTGAAAACAATGGCTATGAGGGAATTGAAAGACTTAAACAATATGGAGCTTCATGACCTGTTTGCCAATCTAAGGCTTACGAGTTTGAGCTGGAAACAAGAGCAGAAGCTGAGCCATCTACGTCTCAACCAACCAGAGCTCTCATCACTACAAATCCCGAACAAAGTCCATGCTCCACAAGCAGCAGATCAGCTGAGGAGATGGGCAAGGATTCGATGGCCTTGTTCATAAGAAAATTTGGAAAATTTAGCACAATAATAAACATTCTTTTTTCTCCTAAGAGAAATTTTAACACTCCTTTTGATGACAAATGTTATAACTGGGGCAGGCCTGATCACTTCATGGCTTATTGCAGGAAGCCACGAAGAGATGAAAAGAAGCGACCAGATCGCAGCAATAACAAAGATAAGAAGGGGAAAATGATATATTAGAAAGGGAAAACTGAGAAAGTCATGATGGCTGAAGAGAACAAGAGTGCGTGGGCTGATTCAGATTGACAAGAATCCAGCTCTCGAACCCCCTCATCAAGAAAAAGTGAAGATGAAGTACAGTGTCTCATGGCCGATGATACTGAGGAGGTATTTGATTTCTCTAGTCCTGAATTTACACGTGAGGACCTTGTTACTACACTAAATGAAATGGTCCTCAAATATAAAAAGCTTTCTCAATCATTTGAGGAAGTTAAAGCTGAAAGAGAGAGCTGTGCAACGAACGATAAGCCGGTTGGCTCAAGCAATTTGCAAGCTGCTCTAAGTAAGCTTGTAACTGAGAATGAAAAAATGAGAAGCAAGTCCAAGGAGATGCTGAGAAAACCAACGATTGGCTGGAATAATAAGCTCCTGCACTAGATCTTTTGCCTCACTACAAAAACTGCATGGAGCTACAAAGCCATATAGTGATAGAACCGGGTTGGGCTATATAGCGATGAAAGCAGTACTGCTGAAACCAGTAGTACTTCAAGGCTGAAATGAAAAAGTTTAAAACAATGAACTTTGTAAAATCCAGCTCAGGACATCTTGAAGAGCCACACTCTGGTGACCTAAAGATAACACCTGACCCCACGATCTAGAGAGGAAGATTTTGTGGGCTAGGGTATACTGCTCCTGAGAAGCCTCAGAGAGCTGGCTAAAGAAAAGAGTTGTACAGATACAGGATAAACCCAAATCTTGTAGTACAAAACAAGGCCAGTTCTCTCGACCTTCAATGAAGGATAGTCAGTACAAGCCTAAATATCATAAGGCCAGATCGAATGGTCCATCTGCTGTGTATCAAGCCCTATCCAGATCAAAGAGCACACACGGATCACACAAGTACTTTGATGCACACACTGGTAAATGGGTCAACATTATCCATGTGTGGGTCCCGAAAGGTCTAATCAAACCTGGACCCAAATGAATAAAAGGGTACCAAATATTCTTGACTTATGATTGCAGGATCAACAGGTATCAAGATTGGAGCAATCGACGTGGTATCTGGACAGTGGATGTGCAAGGAACATGACTGGAGATGCCAAGCTGCTCAGAGATATAAAATCCTACAACGGACCAAAGATCACCTTCAGTGATAACTCAAACGATAACACCGTGGGTAAGGTAAGCTTACCCATGATAATTTCACTGTCAACAATGTTCTCCTTGTAGAAACTTGTGCTACAACTTGATAAGTATCAGTAAGTTATGTGACAGTAACTACTCTGTTAAATTTCTAAAGCACACATGCACGGTTCTCAATCCGGAAGGTCTGACTGTGTTAGTTGGTTATCGATCTGGTAACACTTACAAAGTTGACTGGTCATACCAACCGGATACTGAACAAACATGTCTAGTCGATGACTCTTCAAAGAGTTGGTTATGGCATTAGTGGATGAATCATCTGAATTTCAAAACTATTGCCAATCTGAGTAAGCGTGAGTTAGTTGATGGCTTGCCCAAGCTAAAATTTTCAAAGGACAAGATTTGCTCTGCCTGTCAGTTGGGTAGACATTTAAAATCTACTTTCAAAACAAGAGGCAGTGATAAAACCTCACGTAAGTTGGATCTTTTACACATGGATCTTTTTGGTCCAATACCCATAACCAGCTTAGGGGGAATGAAATACACCATTGTCGTGGTTGATGATTTTTCAAGATTTACATGAGTGTTGTTTTTGAAATCCTAAAGATCAAACTGCCGATCAACTGATCAAGATCTTAAAGCGGTTACAAAATGAGCAATCTTGCAATGTCAACCGGATTAGGAGTGACAGAGGAACAATGTTTTTAATTTTAAAATTTCCTCCTATCTGAATGACATTGGAATCAAACATGAGTTGATTGCAGCCAAAACACCTCAGCAGAACGGGTTAGCTGAACATCGAATAGAACTTTAAAAGAGGCTGCTACAACTATGATTGCTGATTCCGGTATCTCAAATAAATTTTGGGCTGAAGCAATAAACACTGCTTGCTATACTCAGAATAGATCAATGATTAACAAGCGACATGAAGTTAATCCATATGCAATCTGGAATGGCAAGAAACCTGACATTTCATATTTAAGGGTTTTTGGATGTAGATGTTTTATCCATATTAATGGTAAAACATATTTAAGAGCCTTTGATATTAAATCTGATGCAGGTATCTTTCTGGGATATTCAGCTGTGAGTCGAGCATATCGAGTCTTCAATAACAGGACACTATCTATCGAAGAATCAACGCATGTGGTGTTCGATGAAACCAGTTTCAGATCAAAATCAGCTTCAAAGCTAAATGATCTATGCACTCGTCTGGAATCTACCAACCTCGAGGAATCAAGTGACAACGAGGTACTTAACAAATGTCAAGCTGATGATCAGCATGCACTGGACAAGCTGATTACCAATGCAGATATCCAAGACATTGAGCAAGCTGGTCCGGATCATGAGCAAGCTGGTAGAGACCACTCACAAGCTGACACGACAAACATAACAAGTGATCCTACAACAAGTAATATTCCAGTAGATCCAGCTGGGATGCAGGGGGAACAGATTGAACCTTCTACCTCATATAGACCAGGTCTTTGGTGGAGTAGAAATCATCCACCCGAGCTGGTCATCGGTAATCCTACTGCACCAATTAGGAAACGAGGCCAGATGATAAACGAATATTTCAATTCCGCTTTCATATAGCATATAGAGCCTAAGAAAAGAGGTCTTAGTAGACCCAAGCTGGATAGAAGCAATGCAAGAATAACTAGGGAAATTTCAACGTAGTAAAGTATGGCATCTAGTTCCTAGACCTGAGGATCAAAATGTTATAGGTACCAAATGAGTGTCTAGAAATAAGTTAGACGAACAAGGATATGTAGTTTGAAACAAAGCCAGGCTAGTAGCACAAGGGTATAGGCAAGAAGAAGGAATAGACTTTGAAGAATCCTTCACGCCCGTAGCCCGACTAGAAGCCATTAGAATTCTTGCATATGCATCATTACAAAACTTCAATGTTTATCAGATGGATGTAAAGAGTGCATTTTTAAATGGCATCCTGAATGAGGAAGTGTATGTTACAAAACCTCGTGGCTTCGTTGATCATAACATACCTGAATTTGTATATGAGCTTGATAAAGTGTTATATGGCCTGAAACAAGCTTCCAGAGCTTGGTATGATACTCTGTCCAAGTTTTTAGTAAATCATGATTTTGTTATTGGATCTGTTGACAAGAAACTATTTAAATTTGTGAAAAATGATTATATCTTGTTGGTACAGATATTGTTGATGATATTATCTTCGGCTCCACTAATTCCAAGCTATGCGACAAATTTTCCAAACTTATGCAGGAAAAATTCGAGATGAGCATGATGGGGGAGCTGACATTTTTCCTATGACTACAAGTAAAACAGCTTGAGAATGGAATATTCATCAATCAAGAAAAATATACAAAAGAACTTATCAAGAAGTTCGGAATGGAAAAATGCTCAGCAGCAGCCACTACCATGAGCGCCTCGATCAAGCTGGACAAAGATGAAGCTGGAACTGCCATAGAGGTAACCATGTATCGTGGGATGATTGGTTCGCTCCTATACCTTACTGCAAGCAGACCAGACATTATATTTTCGGACTGTATGTGTCCAAGGTTTCAAGATGATCCAAAAAAATCACACTACATGGCGGTTAAACGCATTTTAAAGTATCTGAAAGGCACGTAGAATGTGGGTCTTTGGTATTCCAAAGACTCAAGTTTAAACTTAATTGGCTATAGTGATGCAGACTATGCAGGATGTAAGATTGATTAGCGAAGCACCAGTGGGACTTGTCAATTTTTGGGTGATAGACTAATATCTTGGTTTAGCAAGAAACAAACATCAATTGCCACATCCACAGCTGAGGTAGAGTACCTCGCGGCTCGAAGCTGTTGCACTCAAATGCTATGGATTCAACAACAGCTCGTGACTATGGCGTTGATGCACAAGAAGCACCCATCTTCTGTGACAACACCAGTGCGATCGCGATTACTCAAAACCCAGTGCTGCACTCCAGAACCAAGAACATCGACATACGCCATCATTTCATTCGTTACCATGTTCAAAAGAAAGACGTTTGGGTGGAGCATGTACCAACGGATCAGCAAGTTGCTGATATCTTCACCAAGCCTCTATGGGACGCTAAGTTTTCTTACTTTAGAAACATCTTAGGTCTCCTGGATATGTCTTAACTGTGTTCTGAATGCATACAACAACATAACTCAAACAGATAACTCAAAGGTTCGCTGTTTGTCTTCGAGCTGGTATGCGATCTGGTCCGGCTTGAGACATGTACAACGTGATTTTATCATGGTGTTTGTGTTCGTTGTTTCTATGCTGGCATATAGTAAATCGAACGGTGGAGATTGAGTTAGATTTTAAAAATATTTTCAAAACCGGACGATCATCATTCTGGAATTTCAAATGTCAGGCCCCGTGCTAATTAACAAGGATTAATAGCACAATTAAGCACATAAACTCGGAACCATAAAATAGGGCTAAAAATTTTCGAAATAAAGTTGGGCCTGAACCAATTCATATCTTCAAAATAGCCATAACTAAAATACGATTTAGATTCAAACTCATACAACAACAGGTAATCACCAATCAAATCAACAACGATCCCCCAAAATACATATAACCTCAGGGCATCCCCTGGATCAATACATAATATAATAACTGAGACTTCAAGGAAATGGGGATCGATCAGCTGGGTTTCCAGTCTGTCCAGCTTGGTTACCTGAAGATCCTGCAAATGGGCAACGCAGACCCAAACAACACAAAAGCAGGAAAAGAATAAGAGGTCAAGCCTCAGTACGAATGAGCACTAATATAACAGCAACACATAAACATGCAGTATTCTAAGTCATGAATGCATGTGGCTGTCAAAGAACATCGGTCATCAAGGCCTGCTAATCAGCTGGCAGTAATCTCAATCGAGCCTCTATATCCACACAGTGTATCAACCGGGGAAATCATCGGTCCGTGATCTTCAGGCCCATCAGCTATCACAGCTCGGTGGTTTTCAAACACAACTGATCAGTTAGTCACCACTCCGATGATAGCGTTGTACCTTTCAAGCACGACACATCTGTCTGTCGGTCACAACGTGGCTCTATCTCAGATTCTCAATCGATCAAAGGCTCAATATGTATGCATGAATGCCATGAAATTCAAATCTAATTTGAACATGCATATAATACGTAAACATGACATATCAATTAAATCAAGCTGTTCATGTAAACACAGAATTCACATAGCACAGATTTCATGCCTGAAATACTAGCACACTATGTCTAAGCTGTTAACAAAAGCTCAAATCGTACCTTAAAATTCTCAAGTTCTACCTCAACAGATCTCACCAGGGCACGGCAACCTCAGCCTGCTCAAACGTGCTACCTCACTGGTCACGCCCAACACAGCAGGGACTTCCCTGGAGCTCAATTCCAAAAGCTCAAGAACTCTCGGGTCTAGCTTCGTGAAAACGTTCGATCAACACTGCTACTTCGTGTTCCTCTCCAGCGTCGACTCAGGCCACCTAACTGGTATCATTCGAAAGAGCTACTCAAGACGAGCTCAACGTCACCAGTCTTGCCCCAAACAACGGCGGAAATCGACGGCAATTTATCGGAGAAGGGTTCGAATGAACAGTAACTATCGAGGGTTTACTGGAGAAAACGATGAGAAATATCGGGTTCAAAATACACTAAGTGTTGAGCATCACTTGGTATATAAATCCTTGAACCACTGCTGTTCTAAGCAATTCAGATCTCTGCTTATACTAAGGCAAAAGCCCTCTCAAAGCTGACTCCAGCTTTCGCTCACTGCTGATACAATACAAACATCTAAACACTCTATTAACTCATAAATCAAACGACGTCGCACCAACTAATCAAAACGACGTAGCATAGCTTCTACTGCTGAAACATATCTCTCGCTAGCAACATCTGAATAACGCTAATAACCAGTAGTCAACTCACTCGTGTTGACTAACACGTGCCATCATCTCTCACGTACGCGCTAACACTAACAGCTGCTTCTCGCTACACTCTCACTGCTGAGTTGACTAGCGTTGGCATCTGTTTGCGCTACTTCTGAATATCAACATCTGAATGCTCACGCAACTCACTGTTGTCTTCTTCTCTAATACAAAACGTTTTTGTCCAACTAATCCAAACGTCGACGTATCAACACCCGCTACTGAAACACGTTAGGCAACATCTGAACGCCGCAAATTCTCACGCAAAGACGCTTCTGGCCTAGCTTCTCCCAGCGATGAACCTCACGTCTGAATTACTACTGGAATCATTTCCCGAAAGGAAAATGCAACAGCTGGACTCCAAATTCGACGCAGATCTCACTCGAACACCAACCTCTCACTGCCGATCACTCTACGTCTAAATCTGAGCACCCAGAAATCAAAATTTCCATGAAATCTTAATCCAAAAGCTGACACTATACTAGACACCATTCCTAATATACTCATGCCATACTGCCTAGTAAAACTCAATACTAAACAGAATCTCAATTTCAGCAGCAAAATCACTTAAACCACAAAATCAATCAAACTAGAAGTTACCTGAAACGCTGCTGCTATAGCTCAAACAGATGAGGCCACTCCTGTCTCATATTTTCCTCAACTTCCCAGGTAGCTTCTTCACGTCCATTCTTGCTCCATTGGACCATCACCAACGGTATCACCTTATTCCTCAGTTGCTTCTCCTTCCTGTCCAGAATCTGCATGGGATATTCAGCATAGCTCAGGTTCTGGTCTAGCTCTACTTCATCAGCCCTCAGCACATGGGATGGATCTGGATCATATTTTCTCGACATTGATACATGAAAAACATCATGCATCGCTGCTAACTCATCAGGAAGCTTCAATCTATAATCCAACTGTCCAATCCGCTCAACAATCTCAAAGGGACCAACGAATCTAGGAGCTAACTTACCCTTAAATCTGAATCTCGTAACACTATTGAAAGGAGAAATCTTGAGAAATACACGATCGCCAACCTCAAATTCTAACGGTATGCGTCGCTTATTATCATAGCTAGCATATCTATCTTGTGCAGCTTTCATTCTACTCCGAATCAATTCAACCTGATCTTTCATATGCTGCACAAACTCAGGAGTAGAAAGCTGTCTCTCACCAAATTCTTCCCAACAGATCGGTGATCTACACTTGCGACCATATAAAGCTTCAAATGGAGCCATTCCAATGGTCACTTGGTAGCTGTTGTTGTAAGAAAACTCAACTAATAACAAAGAATCCTGCCAACCACCACTGAAATCCATCACAACTGCACGCATCATATCTTCTAAAGTCTGAATGGTCCTCTCAGATTGGCCATCTGTCTGGGGTGATAAGCAGTGCTCATCGCCAATCTCGAACCCATCACTGCTTGCAAACTCTTCCAAAATCTAGAAGTGAATTTTGGATTTCTATCTGACACTATCGAAACAGGCACTCCATGCAATCTAACCACATGGTCGACATACAACTTCGCCATTTTATTAATCGATCACCTCACATCATAGGGAATGAAATGGGCTGACTTCGAGAGTCTATCAATCACAACCCAAATCGCATCACATCCCCTACTCGATCAAGGCAAATGAGTCACAAAATCCATGGCGATGTGCTCCCAATTCCATTGAGGCACTTCTAAACTCTGCAACAATCCACCAGGTCTCATTCTCTCAGCCTTGACCTGCTGGCAATTCAAACATCGAGCAACAAAATCAGAAATGTCGCTCTTCATGCCTTCCCACCAGTAGTGAGACTTCAAAGCATGGTACATCTTCTTCTCCCTCGGATGTACGCTATATCGACTACAATGCGCTTCATTCAGAATAGTATCTTTTAAATCAATCAAGTTCGGAAACACCAATCTTCCTCTAAATCTCAAACATCCATCAGAAGCAACAGAGAAATCTTCAGACTGACCATTCTGGGCCTTAATCCTCAACTCATGGATATACGGATAAGTCCTTTGCACCTCTCTGATGTCAATCACAATCTGGGGTTCAACCTGAATCGAAGAAACTAAGAAGTACTGATCACTCGGCTGGAATCGCCAACCAAAAGTACTCAACTGCTCGTGGACTCTCGAGATACTCAAGGATGTTAGCATCGCAGGCTAGGCTTTTCTACTCAAAGCATCGGCTATCAAGTTCATCCGCCCAGGCTGATACTGGATCTCACAATAAAACTCTTGTGGTCAGTGTACATCACAAACTCCTCACCATACAGATAGTTTCGCCATATCTTCAAGGCAAAAACAATTGCAGCCAACTCTAGATCATGAACGGGGTATCTCGTCTCATTGTTAGAGTAGATGCCCAACTAGACAACTTGTGGCGTGTGGGTTTATAGACTCTTGTATATGACAGTCTTTATATATGATATTCGCATTTATTTATGGCATTCTTTATCTTCATTATGTTTACATAATGTTAACAATTGTGTTGGATAAAGACCTAGAATCCACCATAGTGTATGCTAGATGTGATAGTGGGTATGACGGCTATCATGAAACACATCTAATAGTCACTGTGTATTCTGAATTAGTTCCTATTCGATTGGACCGTCAAAATGAGGATAAGGCCGCCCGAGCTCGAGACTAGTATCTGCGATGCGAAGTACCATGTTTCATTGGTAGGGAACATTGTGATGTTCTGAGCATGCAGATAGATAGTGACCTGGTGATCTATCGAACTACCCTCGTTCGGACTTTCCAAGTGGTTACCATTTGTCGAGTGGAAAGTCCGAGGTCTTGGTTGTACTGATTAGTCCTCACGACTCGAAACTTCATTGAGACTCTACATGATAGGCGTCTCACTTTGACCCGTAATATACTCATCGCCATACTGCCTAGTAAAACTCAATACTAAACAGAATCTCAATTTCAGCAGCAAAATCACTTAAACCACAAAATCAATCAAACTAGAAGTTACCTGAAACGCTACTGCTATAGCTCAAACAGATGAGGCCACTCCTGTCTCATATTTTCCTCAACTTCCCAGGTAGCTTCTTCACGTCCATTCTTGCTCCATTGGACCATCACCAACGGTATCACCTTATTCCTCAGTTGCTTCTCCTTCCTGTCCAGAATCTGCATGGGATATTCAGCATAGCTCAGGTTCTGGTCTAGCTCTACTTCATCAGCCCTCAGCACATGGGATGGATCTGGATCATATTTTCTCAACATTGATACATGAAAAACATCATGCATCGCTGCTAACTCATCAGGAAGCTTCAATCTATAATCCAACTGTCCAATCCGCTCAACAATCTCAAAGGGACCAACGAATCTAGGAGCTAACTTACCCTTAAATCTGAATCTCGTAACACTATTGAAAGGAGAAATCTTGAGAAATACACGATCGCCAACCTCAAATTCTAACGGTCTGTGTCGCTTATTAGCATAGCTAGCATATCTATCTTGTGCAGCTTTCATTCTACTCCGAATCAATTCAACCTGATCTTTCATATGCTGCACAAACTCAGGAGTAGAAAGCTGTCTCTCACAAAATTCTTCCCAACAGATCGGTGATCTACACTTGAGACCATATAAAGCTTCAAATGGAGACATTCCAATGGTCACTTGGTAGCTGTTGTTGTAAGAAAACTCAACTAAGGACAAAGAATCCTGCCAACCACCACTGAAATCCATCACAACTGCATGCATCATATCTTCTAAAGTCTGAATGGTCCTCTCAGATTGGCCATCTGTCTGGGGTGATAAGCAGTGCTCATCGCCAATCTCGAACCCATCACTGCTTGCAAACTCTTCCAAAATCTAGAAGTGAATTTTGGATTTCTATCTGACACTATCGAAATAGGCACTCCATGCAATCTAACCACATGGTCGACATACAACTTCGCCATTTTCTTCATCGATCACCTCACATCATAGGGAATGAAATGGGCTGACTTCGAGAGTCTATCAATCACAACCCAAATCGCATCACATCCCCTACTCGATCAAGGCAAATGGGTCACAAAATCCATGGCGATGTGCTCCCAATTCCATTGAGGAACTTCTAAACTCT
>KV018499.1:3910-30460 GCA_001598015.1 Dorcoceras hygrometricum
ATAAATGGATATACAAGAGAAAACTTGGGCCTGATGGAAAGGTACTGACCTACAAGGCACGACTGATCGCGAAAGGTTACACTCAAAGGAAAGGTGTTGACTATGATGAAACCTTTTCACCAGTCGCAATGTTCAAGTCAATTAGAATCCTACTAGCCATAGCCGCATGGTACGACTATGAGATATGGCAAATTGATGTGAAAACTGCGTTCCTTAATGGAAACATAAGGAAGAGATCTATATGACGCAGCCTGAGGGTTTCACAACTGTAGGAAGTGAGCATAAAGTATGCAAACTTCAGAGATCGATCCACGGTCTCAAACAAGCATCGAGAAGTTGGAACCTGAGATTTGATGAAACAATTAAGGAATTTGGTTTCATCAAAAATCCCGAGGAGCCATGTGTATATAAGAAGGTAGATAAAATTCTGTGACATTCCTTGTACTTTATGTTGATGACATTCTACTCATTGGGAATGATGTAGGAATGTTGCAGTCAACTAAAGTGTGTTTGTCTAGTAGATTCTCGATGAAGGACATGCGTGAAGCATCCTACATTCTAGGAATACAGATCTATAGAGATAGATCGAAAAGGATGCTCGGACTCACCCAAGCCACCTACATCGATACCATACATAATAGGTTCTCTATGGAAGAGTCCAAGAGAGGACACCTACCTATGTGCCATGGGGTCACTCTATCTAAGTCTATGTGTCCAAAGACTGATGAGGAGATAGTGAGTATGACACGTGTTCCATATTCCTCTGCAATAGGTAGTATTATGTATGGCATGATCTCAACTAGACCGGATGTCGCATATGCTCTGAGTGTCACGAACCGCTACCAATCCAACCCTGGCCAAATGCATTGGAAGGCTGTGAAAGATATTCTTAAGTACTTACGAAGGACTAAGAATATGTTAATGGTCTATGGGGGTGGTGAACTGAAATTGGAAGGCTACACTGATTCTAGCTTCCATGTGATGTGGATGATTCGAAGTCAACCTCTGGATTTGTATTCATGCTCAATGGTGGTGCTGTCTCTTGGAAGAGTTCCAAACAAGACACCATCGCGGATTCAACCACTGAGGCTGAGTACATCGCAGCATCAGCTGCTGCGAAAGAGGCGGTTTAGATAAGGAATTTCGTCCAAGAGTTGGGCGTAATCCCTGAAGGAGTTTGTCCAGTCCCGGTGTACTACGACAACACGGGTGCCGTTGCACAAGCAAAGAAGTCTAGGTCTCACCAAAGATCCAAACATATACTGAGGAAATACAACATAATCCGGGATATTGTGGCTAGAGGTGACATAGCAGTCGAGAGAGTCGCCTCTGCAGACAACATTGCTGATCCACTTACGAAGCCCTTGCCAGGACCGTTGTTTGAAAAACATCACGAAACAATGGGAATGCGTCTGATGAGTAGTTGGCTTTAGGGCAAGTGGGTGATTGTTAGAGTAGATGCCCAACTAGGCAACTTGTGGCGTGTGGGTTCGTATTTTATAATGTTAACAATTGTGTTGGATAAAGACCTAGAATGCACCATAGTGTATGTTAGATGTGATAGTGGATATGATGGCTATCATGAAACACATCTAATAGTCACTGTGTATTCTAAACTCGTTCCTAGTCGATTGGGCCGTCAAAATGAGGATAAGGCCGCCCGAGCTTGAGACTAGCATCTGCGATGTGAAGTACCAAGTTTCATTGGTAGGGAACATTGTGATGTTCTGAGCATGCAGATGGATAGTGACCTGGTGATCTATCGAACTACCCTCGTTCAGACTTTCCAAGTGATTAACATTTGTCGAGTGGATAAGTCTGAGTTCTTGGTTGTACAGATTAGCCCTCATTACTCGAAACGTCATTGAGACTCTACGTGATAGGTGCTTCACTTTGACCCGTTTAACGACTTAGTTGGGGTCATCAGGTGGCGGGATTGGGTGAGGTCCCGATGCATGTAGGAGTCGATGCTTCGTTGTCTAGGATTCACGCTGCCTTTGTGCGTGAATATCCTATGCTATCGTGTAGGATGAGGAGATAATAGTGTGATAAATCTTTGGCCAGAGTACTAGATGTGTTTTAGGTAAATGGGTTTACCTAGTAACACACGCGATGTCACTATTTGATCTCCAAGATGTATGCATGGTTATTGGATCTCTAGCGACTCTCGATTTACCAATGATCGTTGATCTGATCGGGATATATGTGTTGAAAGGACCGTACTGTACGCTAACCATGACCGACTGGTTCTTGCAGGCACTATCAGTGATACCTAGAGGATCATGGGGCGATGTTGCTAGGCGCTTTACCATGATCCGATGGGTCAGTCCGAAAATGTGTTTTCGGAGTCGCAATTGTTGTGGGCCCACGGCTAGCTGTATCCCTGAACCATTGAGGGTCACACAAGTACTGGCTTCTCGATTCCCGCATGGAAATGGAGCTCAATTGTTGAGCATAGGAGGAGGAAGGATGGAAGTACGACTTCCTAAAATTAAATAGGATCAAAATGCAATTTCCCTAAAGTTTGGGCTAGTTTGACTATCCTTGAAACTTGCAGGGGGCCAAACTACTATTTTGGATTAGGTGGTCCGAAAAATTGTTTTCGCATCATAATGCTAAGTTTTGTAAACTATGTAGATCTGTCCGATATGATCGTCGATCGGGTTTATGATGGAGCCACAGTGATGGACTTGAAACGAAAGTGCGCTCTGGGACTGGGCCCGACCCAAGCCCATTAATCCGGTTCAAGCCCATGTAGAATCTATAAATAGGGCCCTAGGTTTGCATTTGACATTGTACCAAAACCCTAAACACTTGCTCCCTCTCCTCACATCCTCATGCCGCAGCCGCCGCCCCGCCGTCTCCACCCGTCGCCGACGTCGCTGCCGCCGTCGGACTTGTTCCGACCGTTCCGATGAAGAGATTCCGTCCGTGAAATCTTCGTCGTGTTTTCTAGTGCAGACCGATGAAGGAATCGAGAATCCAGTCGTGGACCGAATTAGGAGGACGAAAACCGCCTACCGTTGAAGTGCCGATTTCCTCGTGAAATTGGTCGGAGCCAGGCGCCTAGACGCCAGAAAGGTACCAATCTAAACATCCTATGTATGTTTATGTACTGTTTTAATAGTGTATTGACCATTACCGGGTCCAAATTTTTAAATCTTCCGCTGTGCCCCGGGACCGGGATCCGGATCCGCCACTGCGCCAACATGAACACTATCACAAACTGATCTATAAACTCTCGGAAGACTCGGTTCATCAAATCCATAAAGACTGCAGGAGCATTGGTCAATCCGAAAGGCATTACCAGAAACTCAAAGTGCCCGTACCTAGTACGAAAAGCAGTCTTCGCAACATCTTGATCTCTAACTCTCAATTGATGGTACCCTGAACGCCGATCGATCTTCGAATATACAGCATAGCCTTGAAACTGGTCAAACAAATCGTCGATCCTCGGCAATGGGTACTTATTCTTAACAGTAACTTTGTTCAGCTGACGGAAGTCAATGCACATTCTCATTGTGCCATCCATCTTCTTGACAAACAAGATAGGCGCTCTCCACGGCGACATGCTAGGTCTGACTAAAGGTACTTATTCTTAACAGTAACTTTGTTCAGCTGACGGAAGTCAATGCACATTCTCATTGTGCCATCCATCTTCTTGACAAACAAGATAGGCGCTCTCCACGGCGACATGCTAGGTCTGATAAAACCTTTCTCCAGCAAGTCATCCAATTGCACCTTGAGCTCTCTCAACTCAGCAGGCGCTAAACGATATGGTGCACGTGAAATCGGAGCTGTGCCAGGCACCAACTCAATGCTGAAGTTAATCTCCCTCTAGGAGGAAAACCAGGAATCTCCTCCGGAAACACATCAGGAAAATGACGCACCAGTGGAACGTCGCTGAGCTGCACATGTGAAGAAGAAGATGCATCCAACGCATAAATCATAAAACCAGCATTCTCCACCGACAACAAGCTGAACATCTCCATCGCTGAGATTAACGGAATCTTTGACTGGGAATCAGCACCGTAGAAATTCCATTTCTCACCGGACTGAGGCCTAAAAGCACGATCCCATGGAAACAATCCACGGAGGCCCTATAGCTGGACAACACATCCATTCCCACTATGCAGACGAAATCCCACAACATCAAACGAAACAAATTCGCCACTAGCACATGCTCACCAAACCTCATAACGCCATCCAACAAAACTTCCTGGGAGTACAAGCTCATGCCGCCAGGAGTAGAAACAGAAACAACATCGTGCAAAGAAATGGTATGCAGACCATGCTCGACCACAAATGCATCAGAAATAAACGAATACGGTGCGCCAGTGTCAAACAACACTCGTGCAGGAAAATCAAAGACAAGGCATGTACCTGAAATAACCCTGCTCGGCGTCTCCTAAGATTGCTCCCTAGTAATAGCGTTCGCTTGAGCATGCTGGGGTCCAGAGAAATGCTGCTGAGACTACTGTCTGAAACGCGACGGACCAGGAAACTGGAACGGCCTAAACTGCGTCTCTCCAACCCTAGGCTGCGGAAACTGAGGGGAACGACCCCTAGACGATCCTCCTCGACCCTGAGGTGGGGCTGCGGCTTGCTGCGATCCAGCCGACGGACACACTCTCGCGAAATGCCCATACTGACCACAGATATTACAAGAGCCCTGCACACAAACGCACTGAGTCGACGGATTCTTGCCTCCACAGAAGCCACAAAACTCTGCCCTAGAACCACTGTTACTAGAGCTACCAGACCCAGAAGAACCAGAACCAGACTTCTTCTTAAACTGTTGGTCACGAGGTCGGAACCTCTGACGGCCAGACTGCTGAGCCAACTGATGCTGCTGCTGCTGGGGTTGATGAGCTGACTGCGAAGATCGAGAATACTGCGCTCCCTGAATAGCGGGATGACCACCCTGAGCACCCTGAGGCCTAGCACGCGACCTCCGGCTTCGCAGACCTTCCTCAATATCAATTGCATTATCCACCGCTTCAGCATAACTCTTCGGTTTGCTTGTCAGCACCATCGAATATAGCTCTTCGTTCAAACCCTCAATAAACTTAGTCCTCTTGGCCCTCTCTCGGCCAGCAACATGCGGAACATATGCCAAAAGAGAAGAAAACAACCGAGCATACTCTCGCACAGACATCGTACCTTGCTCCAAATGATCGAACTCTCGCTCACGAGCATTAACGTACGACTCCGGGGACGTACTCCTGTCGAAAGGCAACGCAGAAACTATCCCTAGTGATATCCACACCGGTTTCCTCCAGAGTCCTCGAAGCACCTTGCCACCAGCGCTCTGCACTATCCTCAGCTGGAAGGTTGCCAAACTCAACCGAAGCATATCGTCGTACTGAACACGATCGAACAAACCAGTGATGTGCCGTAGCCACGAATCCGCATCCTTGCTAGACTCATCACCGTTAAAGATCTGGGGACTCATCCGTTGGAACCTAGCCATCACAATCTCCATGCTCTCCACATGAGTTGTCAAGTCATCGACTTCATCCTCCACTCGCCTACCACGACCACGAAGAGGAATACTACACCGATCCTCGTTCTGACCTTCCGATTCCTGAACCTGCCCTATACCTCTACCCCTACGTCTAGATGGAATCTACGAAGGCACTAAACAGGATAAGGTAACACAGAACAAGTACAACATAGAAATCACATAACACAACCATATGCAGCACATAATCACATAATCAAGCACAAAAAACACACAACATTGTGCCTAGACTCAAGTGTGATCAAAGAAATTGAGCTTATCCCAGCTTAAGCTCTGATACCAAAAATGTCAGGCCTCGTGCTCACATCAGAGATAAACCACGCAAAACAAGCAGAAGCAACTAAAAACTGGTTAAAATTTTTGCTTTTGGCCTGACAGGTGGATAACATAATTTAAAATAGTGCAATACTCAAAATAATCCCAGTTTAATAATCTACAACAGCACAAACAGTCAAGTAGAACAAATTGCCCAACGTGAATACAACACAATTACTAAAAGACTGCCAGCTATATAGATTTAAGCATCACCCGGGACATCCCACCCGAGGTGAGACCAGTGTATATAAATAATATACATAACTGGGACACTCTATCCACCTCCTGGGGCACCTCCAGCTGGGTTAAAACCACGACCAGCTGTAAAACCTGGAATACCTGAAAACAAACAGGCAAACAAAGCAAACCAAGCCCCAAAGGGACATTGGGGTCAAACCCCAGTACGGAGAGCAACTATAAGTCAGCAATGAACAGCAAAGATAAAATACAGATGCTATGCATGAAGAACGGGACAACAGCCGAAGGCTACAACCGAAGAAGGGAGACAAAGAACTCAAGCACAGCTCAACTGAATCTACAACGAATAGTGGCCACTGGTGTGTGTACAAGCATACGGGAATTACCCGCTTGTCTTTACACCACATCCGAATACCAGATGCATCAAAAAACTCAACCTGCCGTTGCCCAACTCATGAACTGTGGTAGTTAACCACTCGGCACATGAGGGCTAACAAATCCCATCAGGGAGATGAGAGTGCGGTATTGCCGCTCACCCTCGCATCCTGGTAAGAAACAGAGCAACAACAACAAGGCATGGCTACAACAGCTGAATGGAATATGCGTCTATGCAACAGCTAACAAAACAGATAGCATAAAACATATGCAACATCAATCATACACGGCAATTCACACAAACAGCAACCTCACAATTTATCCAAGCCATAATCACGCTGAATCACAAGATCCAAATCCGTACCTCGATATTCTGGGAAACAATTACTACAAATGGGGGTCCAGAGAAATCTGGTAAGAACCTGCTAAAACAACGCACACACAGATCTCAGGAACTACACACAATTCACGGCTGGGAGCTACAACTCAAACCAGCAATTATCCTACATATCTAACTTAACAGGAAGCTTAAATAAACGCTCGAGGTAAGATCTCATCAAATAATCGAAGCGCTACCTGCACACACGAACACACTGCCGAAGATAGCAACTTCGCGATCTAGCTCCAGCCAACTACAGCTTCCAAACAAGGTATAGGATGAAGCACCTTCACGAGAGGAGTACAACGCTACCTCAACCGTGCAAAACAACGACCGGAAACGATGGGAATCGACGGCGGAAAACTGCGGTGAACAGTGCTTAGGTTTCGCGACTGAGAACGATAATCGGGGAAAATATTCTAAGTATGGGAAAACAATAATAGAGAACAGCAGCCAAGTCCCCTATTAAATACACTACTCAATCAGCTGATAGAAACAGGAACATATTCCACCGAAAAAATCAGTTGTCATCGCTATTATCTCAACCAACAGCTGAAATCTCGCATCAGCTTTTGCCCATCGCTGTTATATTAACCAGCAGTTGAATCTCTCAAACAACGCTAAGGCTAAACGGCTTCGCACCAACTTAACCAAACGACGTCGCAGAGGGACACGTCACCTCGCTACCAACAGCTGATCAACAAACCAGCAGCTGGATAAAACAACGCACCAAATCTCTCAGCAGTTGATGTCTATCATAACCAACAGCTGGTACAAAGCGCTTCACTCAAAACACTGTAGTTCCAACTTATCAAAACGACGTAGTTTTGATACCCACTAAGAAACACGCTAACAAAACCAACAGCTGGTTCCTGTTCACAAAACGTCGTCGCTTCAGAGTCTCTTAGCGATCTCTGCTGATCATCACAAAAGCTGGTCTATCGCAACAGCTGGATACGCGCTATGTCAGGCCTCGTGCTTATATCAGAGACAAAACACGCAAAAACAAGTGGAAGCAACTAAAAAGTGGTTAAAATTTTTGCTTTTTGCCTGACAGAAAGATAACATAATTTAAAATACAACAACACTCAAAATAATCCCAGTTTAATAAACCTATAACAGCACAAACATTAAAGTACAACAAATTGCCCAATGGCTGAATACAACACAAGTACTAAAAGACTACCAGCTATATAGATCTAAGCATCACCCGGGACATCCCACCCGTGGTGATACAGTGCATATAGATAATATACATAACTGGGACACTCTATCTACCTCCTGGGCACCTCCAGCTAGGTCAAGCCACGGCCAGCGGAATAACCTGGAAACCTGAACCACAAATAGGCAAACAACACAACAGCCCCAGAGGGACCTCGGGTTCAAACCCCAGTACGGAGAGCAACTATAAAACAGCAACGAATAGCAAAAGATAAGATGCCGATGCTATACATGAAGAATAGTACAACTGTTGAAGGCTACAACTGAACAAGGAGCCAAGGAATTCAAACACAGCACCACAGCTGATAGCAAATTCTGCGAAGAAAGGTTAGTGGCCACTGGTGTGTACAAGCACACGGGAATTACCCGCTCATCTTTACACCACACCCGAAATACCATATGCATCAACAACTCAACATGTTGTTGCCCAAACCATGAACTGTGGTAGTTAACCACTCGGCGCATGGTGGTTGATAAATACCAGCGGGGAGATGAGAGTGCGGTATTGCCGCTCGCCCTCAAAATATGGTAAGAACATAACAGCAATAACAATAGGACAAGGCTGCAACAGCTGAATGGAATTGATAATGCTTATGCAATGCAACAGTTAAACCAACACATAAGCAACAATGCAAAGCATACACAGCAAACACATAATATCCATACCAATTCCAGCTGTAATACCAGCTCAATATCCATACCTCACCAGCTTCTGAGCTACAATTACCACACACACAGCTGCTACAACGAAGTTCGAGCAACACAGATCTATCACCTGCTAAACCAACACAAGCTACTGCTCAAAAGCCGAAACACAAAACAACAACAGCTGGGAGCTACAACTCCACCAGCGCTTATCTACCTTCCTAACTTAACGAAAAGCTCTAACAAAGCTTAAAGGTAGAATTCTCACTTACCCCAACGAACTACTGGCACGGCAGGGACGCTTATGCTACAACACAAGCTACTGCTCAAAAGCCGAAACACAAAACAACAACAGCTGGGAGCTACAACTCCACCAGCGCTTATCTACCTTCCTAACTTAACGAAAAGCTCTAACAAAGCTTAAAGGTAGAATTCTCACTTACCCCAACGAACTACTGGCACGGCAGGGACGCTTATGCTAACAAACTACACAAGGGAGATGTCTTAGCGATCCTGCGATCCTCATCCAGCTCCTCCAAATCCTTATAAGAGGTATAGAACGAAGCGCCTTAGCGAGAGGAGTCCAACGCTACCACTCTCACTCTCGTCAGAGTTGTCTACCATCGGAAATTAGGACGGATAAGGTAACGGTGAACAGTAACTAGGGTTCGCGATAAGATTTGCTATCGGTAAATATTTCTAAGCATGGGATCTGTTAAACAATCGAAGACCAAGTCGTCTAATAAATACGCTTCTCAACAGCTGACAGAAGTAGGAACAGATTCCACCGACAAAACAGTCGTCATCGCTGTTATATCAACCAGCAGTTGAAATCTCGCATCAGCTTTTGCCTATCTCTAAACAGCGAACAACTAAACAAAACGACGTCGCCCGCTAGCCACTGCTGATCGCTAACCAACAGCTGATCTACAAACCAGTAGCTGAATAAAACAATGCACCAAATCTCTCAACAGCTTATGTCTATCTACCAACAGCTGGTACAAAGCGTTCCATTCAAAACGTTATCGTTCCAACTTATCAAAACGACGTAGTTTTGATACCCACTAAGAAACACGCTAACAAAACCAACAGCTGGTTCCTGTTCACAAAACGTCGTTGCTTCAGAATCCCTTAGCGCTCTCTGCTGATCACTCGCAACAGCTGGATACTCGCTAATACACCACGACTGAAATCCACGTCTGCATTGCTGCTGCTTCCTACAAAAACGCAACGACTGAATTCTAACGAAGTACTGCTGCTCCAACTGATTCCTACTACTACTGCTGATATATTTCCAACTGCTGATTCCAACACTTAGGCAAATTCGATGGCTACGCCAAGCACATTGACCAACAGCTGGTCCAAACCCGACCAACACCTTATTGCGAAAACACAGGTCTTACATCTCTCCCCCACTAAAACACGATTTCGTCCTCTAAATCAACAAGTCCTGGAACAACTCAACTGAACCCAAGAGTTCAAGATAACTGAGCAAACAACTACTGGAATTTGATGCAACACTCACGCAAACAGATGCGGCCACTCACGCTGCATCTTCTCTTCCAACTCCCAGGTAGCTTCTTACCTACCATGTTTGCTCCATTGCACCATTACCAAAGGAATGGTTTTATTCCTCAACTGTTTCTCTTTTCTGTCCAGATTTCGCAAGGGATACTCAACGTAACTCAACGTCTGATCTAACTCAACCTCGTCAGTTCTAAGCACATGAGACGGATCTGTCTCATACTTCCTCAACATGGAAACATGAAAGACATCATGTAGAGAAGATAATTCTGGTGGCAACAACATCCGATACGCCAAAGGACCAATCCTCTCAACAATCTCATACGGTCCAACATAACGATGGGCTAACTTTCCCTTGTGTACAAAGCTCATAACACTGCGAAACGGATAAACTTTAAGTAACACTTGATCACCAACCTGAAACTCTAGAGGTCGACTCCTCTTATTCGCATAACTGGCTTGGCGATCCTGGGTAGCTTTCATCCGCTGTCGAATCAGATCCACATGATCCTTCATCTGCTGTACAAATTCTGGGGAAGACAGCTGCTTCTCCCCCACTTCTTCCCAACATACCGGCGATCTGCACTTTCTGCCATACAAAGCCTCGAACGGCGCCATAACAATCGTCACTTGGTAGCTGTTATTGTAGGAAAACTCAACCAAAGACAACGCGTTCTGCCAACTACCACCAAAATCCATCACAACAGCTCTTAACATATCCTCCAACGTCTGGATAGTCCTCTCAGATTGACCATCTGTCTGAGGGTGATACGCGATACTCATAGCCAATCTGGTAACCAAAGCTACTTGCAAACTCTTCCAAAACCTGGAAGTAAACCTTGGATCTCGGTCTGAAACGATCGAAACAGGCTCACCGTGCAGTCTAACCACAAAATCTATGTATAGTTTCGCCATTTTCTTCAGCGAAAATGTCATACCATAGGGAATAAAATGTGCAGACTTCGACAATCTGTCGATTACAACCCAAATCGCAGCACAACCTCAGCTGGAACGAGGCAAATGCGTCACAAAATCCATCGATATGTGCTCCCAATTCCATTGGGGCACTTCCAAACTCTCCAACAGACCATCAGGTCTCATCCTTTCAGCCTTAACCTGCTGACAATTCAAGCAAAGTGTGACAAAACTAGCAATGTCACTCTTCAAACCAGCCCACCAGAAGTGCGGCTTCAACGCATGGTACATCTTCCGTGCACCAGGATGAACAATGTTTCTACTGCAATGCTCTTCTCTAAGGATCTCCTCCCAAAGATCTATCAGATTGGGCAAAACAAACCAACCACGGAAACGCAAACAACCATCAGACGAAACAGAATAGTCCTCAAGTTGACCAGCCCTAACCTTCAACTTCAACTCGTGGATGGAAGGATCTGTCCTTTGAGCCGCTCTAATGCTCGAAATGATCTGTGGCTCAACTTGGAAAGAAGAAACCACAACATAATCCTCAGCCGCGTAAAACCTCTAACCTGTAGTGCTAACATGCTCACAGTCCTTTGAAATATACAACGATGCAAGCATATCTCCTTGAGCCTTTCTGCTCAACGCATCAGCCACTACATTTGTTTTCCCAGGCTGGTATTTGATCTCACAATCAAAATCCTTCAGCAGCTCCATCCACCTACGCTGTCTCAAATTCAAGTCAGGCTGCGAAAACAAATACTGCAAACTCTTGTGATCCGAATACACCACAAATTGCTCGCCATACAGATAGTGGCGCCAAATCTTTAACGCAAAGACCACAGCTGCTAGCTCCAAATCATGAACTGGGTATCAAGTCTCGTGCGGTTTCAACTGCCGTGAAGCATACGCAATGACTCGACCATGCTGCATCAACACACAGCCCAATCCATTGAGCGAAGCATCAGAACACACGATGTAGCCACCTGAACCAGACGGCAAAGCCAACACAGGCGCAGTAGTTAACTTCTCCGTGAGCAATTGAAAAGCATTCTCGCATTGCTCAGTCCAAATGAACCGCTTGTCTTTCTGAGTCAACTGAGTCATCGGCCTAGCTATAATAGAGAAACGCTCTATAAATCGATGGTAATAGCCAGCCAGACCCAAGAAACTACGAACCTCAGACACATTCCTAGGTCGCTCCCAGTTCAAAACAGCTTCAACCTTACTGGGATCCACAGAAATGACATCCGCCGAAATCAGATGTCCCAGAAACACGACGCGATCCCGCCAAAACTCGCAATTAGAAAACTTGGCATACAGCTGCGAGTCTCTCAATGTCTGAAGGACAACTCTCAAATGCTCCTTGTGCTCCAAAGGAGTCTTTGAATACACCAAGATGTCGTCGATGAACACTATCACAAACTGATCTATAAACTCGCGGAAGACTCGGTTCATCAAATCCATGAAGACAGCAGGAGCATTGGTCAACCCGAAAGGCATTACCAGAAACTCAAAATGCCCGTACCTAGTACGAAAATCAGTCTTCGCGACATCTTGATCTCTAACTCTCAGCTGATGGTACCCTGAACGTAGATCGATCTTCGAATATACAGCAAAAACTTGCAACTGGTCAAACAAGTCATCGATCCTCGGAAACGGGTACTTATTCTTAACAGTAACTTTGTTCAGCTGACGGAAGTCAATGCACATTCTCATTGTGCCATCCTTCTTCTTGACAAAAAAGATAGGCGCTCCCCACGGCGACATGCTAGGTCTGATAAAACCTTTCTCCAGCAAGTCATCCAGTTGAACCTTGAGCTCTCTCAACTCAGCAGGCGCTAAACGATATGGTGCACGTGAATTGGAGCTGTGCCAGGCACCGACTCAATGCTAAAGTCAATTTCCCTCTTCGGAGGGAAACCAGGAATCTCCTCTGGAAACACATCAGGAAAATGACGCACCACTGGAACGTCGTTGAGCTGCACATGCGAAGAAGAAGATGCATCCAACGCGTAAATCATAAAACCAGCGTTCTCCGCCGAAAACAAGCTGAACATATCCATCGGCTAGACTAACGGAATCTTCGACTGGGAATCAGCACCGTAGAAATTCCATTTGTCACCGGACTGAGGCCTAAAACGCACGATCCCATGAAAACAATCCACGGAGGCCCTATAACTGTACAACACGTCCATTCCACTATGCAGTCGAAATCCCAAAACATCAACAAAACAAATTCGCCACTAACACATGCTCACCAAACCTCAGAACGCCATCTAACAAAACTTCCTTGGAGTACAAGCTCACACCGCCAGGAGTAGAAACAGACACCACATCGTGAAAAGAAATGGTATGCAGACCATGCTCGACCAAAAATGCATCAGAAATGAAATAATGCGATGCGCCAGTGTCAAACAACACTCGTGCAGGAAAATCAAAGACAAGGCATGTACCTGAAATCACCCTGCTCGGCGTCTCCTCCGCTTGCTCCCTAGTAATAGCGTTCGTTTGAGCATGTTGGGGTCCAGAGAAATGCTGCTGATACAACTGTCTGAAATGCTACGGACCAGGAAACTGGAACGGCCTAAACTGCGTCTCTCCAACCCTAGGCTGCGGATACTGAGGGGAACGACCCCTAGACGATCCTCCTCGACCCTGAGGTGGGGCTGCGGCTTGCTGCGATCCAGCCGACGGACACACCCTCGCGAAATGCCCATACTGACCACAGATATTACAAGAGCCCTGCACACCTACGCACTGGGTCGACAAATGCTTGCCTCCATAGAAGGCACATAACTATGCCCTAGAACCACTGCTACTAGAGCTGCCAGAACCAGAAGAGCCAGAACCCGACTTCTTCTTAAACTGATGGCCACGAGGTCGGAACCTCTGATGGCCAGACTGCTGAGAGAACTGTTGCTGCTGCTGCTGGGGTTGATGAGCAGACTGGGAAGACTGAGAAGGCTGCGCTCCCTGAACAGTGGGACGACCACCCTGAGCACCCTGAGGACTAGAACGCTACCTCCGGCTCCGCAGACCTTCCTCGATGTCGATTGCACTATCCACAGCCTCTGTATAGCTCTTTGGTTTGCTCGACAAAACCAAAGTATATAGCTCTTCGTTCAAACCCTCAAGAAACTTAGTGCTCTTGGACCTCTCCCGGCCAACAACATGCGGGACATACGCCAACAGAGAAGAAAACCTACGGGCATACTCCCTAACATACATCGTACATTGCTCCAAATGATCGAACTCTCGCTCAAGAGCGTTCACATACGACTCCGGGACGTACTCCTGCCGAAAGGTAACACAGAAGCTATCCCAAGTAATCTCCACACCGGTCTCCTCCAGAGTCCTCGAAGCTCCACGCCACCAACGCTCTGCACTCTTCCTCGACAGTAAGGTCGCCAAACTCAACCGAAGCACATCATCATACTGAACACGATCGAACAAACCAGTGATGTGCCGTAGCCACGAATCCGCATCCTCGCTAGACTCATCACCGTTGAAAATCTGGGGACTCATTCGTTGGAACCTAGCCATCACAATCTCCATGCTCTCCACACGGGTTGTCAAATCGTCAACTTCATCCTCCACTCGCCTACCATGACCACGAAGAGGAATACTACGCCGATCCTCGTTCTGACCTTCCGATTCCTGAAACTTCCCTCTACCTCTACCCCTACGTCTAGGCGGCATCTACGAAGTCAATAAACAGGATAAGGTAACACCGAACAAGTACAGCATAAATAGCACATATCACAACAATATGCAGCACATAATCACGTAGTCAAGCACAAGCAACACACGACACTGTTCCTAGACTCAAGTGTGATCAAATAAATCGAGCTTATCCCATCTTAAGCTCTGATACCAAAAATTTCAGGCCTCGTGCTTATATCAGAGACAAAACACGCAAAAACAAGCGGAAGCAACTAAAAAGTGGTTAAAATTTTTGCTTTTGGCCTGACAGAAAGATAAAATAATTTAAAATACAACAATACTCAAAATAATCCCAGTTTAATAAACCTACAACACACAAACAGTCAAGTACAACAAATTGCCCAACGGCTGAATACAACACAAGTACAAAAAGACTGCCAGCTATATAGATCTAAGCATCACCCTGGACATCCCACCCGTGGTGATACCAGTGCATATAGCTAATATACATAACTGGGACACTCTATCTACCTCCTGGGGCACCTCCAGCTGGGTCAAAGCCACGGCCAGTGGAATAACCTGGGAAACCTGAACCAAAAACAGGCAAACAACACAACAGCTCCATAGGACCTCGGGGTCAAACCCCAGTACGGAGAGCAACTATAAAACAGCAACGAATAGCAAAAGATAAGATGCCGATGCTATGCATGAATAACAGTACAACAGTCGAAGGCTACAACTGAACATGGAGCCAAGGAATTCAAACACAGCACCACAGCTGATAGCAAATTCTGCGAAGAAAGGTTAGTAGCCACTGGTGTGTGTACAAGCACACGGGAATTACCCGCTCATCTTTACACCACACCCGAAATACCAGATGCATCAACAACTCAACCTGTTGTTGCCCAAACCATGAACTGTGGTAGTTAACCACTCGGCACATGGTGGCTGATAAATACCAGTAGGGAGATGAGAGTGCGGTATTGCCGCTCGCCCTCAAAATCTGGAAATGTAACGCCCCAAAATCCATAGGACCACATTATGCATATTGTTCATTTTATAGATTTAAAATGGCATGTTGAAATGTTATGCATTTCTATTTTAAGTGATTTCAGAAAAATAGATGTGACGTAGCTGGTTTCAGTGGATGACTCCGAGGGTGATGCACGAGAAGTTTTTAAAGGGATTGAAAATATCATTAAGGAGGACAAATGATTTCTTTTGAAAAAGGTTTGGTGTTTTATAAATTATAATGAGAGGAAGGGATTTTACTAAATTTTATACGTGTGTCATGCTTAATTTCACAAGTAGCATGTCACTAATCCCTTTCATATAAAAACCTATTTTGAAAGCAAGATCCTTATCATTTGCAAAGAAAATCTTTAGTGTTCTTCAAAATATTTTCCAGAGAAGTTCGTGCGTCGCTTAAGGAAAAGATTCTACAGGAACTAGCTACCGTTGCAAAGCTTCGTTTAAGGCAAGTAAAATCAGATTCTTGACTCACCATTTAAAGCATATATTGATGTTTTCTGAGTCTCCTTGCCTATATGTTACGGTATGTTTAAAGTTCATGTTTAAAATGATTTATACATGAAGTGGAAAGAAAGATGGGTTCAAAATGATTTTTTGATGCTTCCAAATGTTTTCCAGAAAGTTATAATGCTTTAAAGTACTGAGGATTCGAGTTTAATCCAAGAATGTTTATGAATGTTCTTCCTTCTAGTGGTTGTAATATCAGAATTTGATAATTATGTAATCCGTAGTTGCTAGTTGAATCAGTATAAAGTCTGGTTTGATAGGCAACGGCTGATAGCATAGTTGAATCCGTAGTTGCTAGTTGAATCAGTATAAAGTCTGGTTTGATAGGCAACGGCTGATAGCATAGTTGTTGTTTTGATGTTACAAATATCAAGTCAAATTTCAGCAGTTGCGTTGTTTTCGTAAAATCAGTAGTTGCACTGTTCATTCCAGCAGTTGCATTCCATTGTAGTATTCCAGCAGTTGCACTATTCACTTCTAAAGTACTATTCATTGCAACTGGTACTATTCCTTGCATCTGGTTATTTAGCAAAAATCCTTGCATCTGGTTTCACGTATGTTAGCGCTTTTCTTGCGACTGGTTGATGCGCTAACGACATCGTTTCCTTAAGTTGTAGCTGTCAACAGATAGTTACTGTTCATGTTAGCAGATATTCTTACGTCATTATGTCTGTTTCCTACTTCAACGATGCCGTTTCATTTAATACGTTTGTTTTTAGTAAAAAGACCTTGCAGCTGGTTTCTTTTAGCACAACCCTGAACAGTAGAAATCTGTTTTATTTCATAGTACTGTTCCATTTTCTTGCGACTGGTTCCTATTCATTTCGAATGGTTTATCTTACGACTGGTTTCATTTCAATGATATGTTTCCAAAAGCTGAATTCGATACTCAGTAAAATTTTAAAGTGGAAGCAAGAGTTTTAAAATGATGGAACCCGAGGATTTTAAGAAGGAAAGTTTAAAGAGAAGGATGTTAAAGGAACAAAAGTTTATTTTAAGATTTATGGGAAAGATAACAGACGGTCATAATGGATGAGGTGAGCAGCTATCAGTTGCCCTGCCATAAAGAGAAGGGTGAGCAGTCGTCTATATGTCGGTTGCCCTAACGCAAAGAAGCCAATGGCTAAGGCTGATATCAGTAGTCACTTGATCAGGTGCAACACAGACCTAAGGAGAGCTTCTGAGCCATAAATCTAAGGAAAAATGATAATGATGTTGAGATTTGGGCTATTATCCCCTGTCTCTAAGTTTATGAAAGAAAGAATGAATGTTTATGAAATGTTTACGAAAGAAAATGATATTGATCATTGATGTTCCTTTAACTTATGTATTGATCAGATGTCCACCTACGTATTTGAACTTGTTATTATTCAGGTTTTACTTGCTGAAAAGAAAGAATGAATGTTTATGAAATGTTTACGAAAGAAAATGATATTGATCATTGATGTTCCTTTAACTTATGTATTGATCAGATGTCCACCTACGTATTTGAACTTGTTATTATTCAGGTTTTACTTGCTGAGCCCCTAGGCTCATTAGCTTTTAAAATGGTGTAGGTGCGACAGCTGGAGAGCGAACAGAAGGTGAAAATTGAATCAGCTGCTGGGTGGTGTGTGTTTGTCAAAGGCCAGCGTTTTCCGTGTCATAGCTGATGTTGTTATGTTTTATAATGTACTGTATTAAATCAGTTGCAACAGTTGTACATTTATATATAATATCAGCTGTTGTAAATGCAATTGCAATTTATAACAAAGTATGTTTTTCTGCAAATTTTTCCAGTAGTTGGCGCGTAATTGAGTATCTGTTAGATTTTGTTTTCATTTTTCAGTTTCTTTCAAAGTTATAAGAAATACAGCTTATAACAAATTGTCTTTCAGCTCTTATTTTTATTCGAAAATTTTTATTTACCCCAATTCGTGATTCCCGTGGGTTCGGACGTCACAACATGGTATCAGAGCAACGTTCCAGAGATAAACACATGCACCATCAGCTGAATCAAAGTTCATCATCCGTTCCTCTATGTTGTGAGTTTATTTTCAGAGCATTGTCTTTAAATTATTTAGCATGTTCTGATATATGTATGTGGTGGATTACGGGCTATAGAATATAAGATGTCAGTAAGAGGAAGAACTAGACGAAGTATTCCACTAGAAGAAACTGATAGTGATAATAATGCTAATATCACACAACTGTTAAGGATGCTAGTAGAACAAAACAATAGAGGAAATGGCCAATCAAGCAGAAGCAGGGGACCAAGCAATGATGATCCCCAAGAGAAGTTCAGACGACATAAACCTAAGGAATTCAGTGGTACTACTGATCCACTAGTTGCCGAAAGCTGGATCAAATCCATGGAGGTTATTTTTTAGTACCTTCAAATGTATGATTTAGATAGACCTAGATGCGCTATCTATATGCTGAGAGAGGATGCGATGATTTGGTAGGAAGGAGCCAAATTGTTTGTGGATTTGTTGAATCTTACTTGGGCAGATTTCAAACAAGTATTCTTTGAGCAATACTTCACGGCTGGAAAGAGGTCTGAATTGAAGAGGGAATTTTTGACCCTCAAACAAGGAAGTTTAACCGTACAGGATTATGTGCGGAAGTTCGAAAGAGGGTGCTATTTTGTGCCAATGATAGGAAGTGACCCAGAAGAGAAACTGAGTCATTTTGTGGAAGGATTGAAGCATATGTTCAAAAAAATGTTAGGCTATCTGTGCCAAGGACCTACAGGGAAGCAGTGGATAGAGCCCTGCAAATCGAAAGAGATTGGAAAGATGTTGATGAGGAAAGGCAGCAGAAGCGACAAGCCTTTCAGCAGAAGGACCATAGGCCGTTCAAGAAGCAAAACAAGAACCAGCAGAGGCCTCAGGAGTAGAAGCCTCTACCGATCCAACCTATTTGTTCTGTTCCTGTTGGTAATAATAGATCGGAATGTCCTAAGTGCCACAAGAATCATCTGGGACAAAGCAGACTTGGACAAAACGTCTGCTATAAATGTGGAACTCCCGGACATATTTTGAATTATTGTCCAAAGTCCAAACAGCTGGTGACTAGCAGAGCCTACGTAATGACAGCTGAACAAGCCAATCCAGACTCGACAGTAGTCACAGGTGAAATTTTGATAGCTGGATTGCCTTCTATGGCTTTAATAGATTCAGGAGCTACACATTCATTCATTGCTGCCGAGTTTGTTAAGAAATTGCTCATCCAGCCAGAGCAAGTATTGATAGGATATTGTGTATCGGTACCATCAGGAGAGAAGCTGGTATCGCATGAACTGTTTAGGAGTTTAGAACTTAAACTTCAAGGGCATCAGATTACTGCTGATTTAATTGTATGGCCGATGCTAGAATTTGATATGATTTTGGGAATAGATTGGCTAACTAAGTATGGGGTAGTAATTGACTTTAAACTACGATCAGTAGCTGTCAAACCACCAGGGAAAGATTCATTTCAGTTTTTAGCCAAACATGTTAATAGAGTTCCTCGAAATATATCATCCTTAGCAGCGACTGATAGACCCCAGCTGTTAGCCGTAGAGGTAGTAAATGAGTTCCCTGAGGTTTTTCCAGAAGATATCCAGGGACTGCCACCAGACAGAGAGCTGGAATTTTCGATTGATCTAATTCCAGGAGCAGCTCCAATTTCTAGACCACCTTACCGATTAGCTCAATCAGAAATGAAAGAACTGAAAGAACAGATACAATATCTGTTGGAGAAGGGGTTTATTAGACCAAGTACTTCCCCTTGGGGAGCCCCTGTTTTATTTGTTAAGAAAAAGGATGGGAGTATGAGGTTATGTATAGATTATCGAGAGCTGAATAAATTGACGATTAAGAATAAGTATCCATTACCTAGGATAGAAGATCTGTTTGACCAGTTGAAAGGGTCAGTAATTTTTTCTAAGATTGATTTGAGGTCTGGATACCATCAATTAAATATTAAGGCATCTGATGTTTATAAAACAGCCTTCAGAACTAGGTATGGCCACTACGAGTTCTTAGTTATGCCCTTTGGACTTACGAAGGTCTTCCAACCATTTTTGGACCAGTTTGTAGTTGTATTCATTGATGATATCTTAGTGTATTCTAAGACAAGATGTGATCACGTCCAACATTTAAGGACAGTTCTCCAGATTTTGAAAGATAAGCAGTTGTTTGCTAAATTCAGCAAATGCAAGTTTTGGTTGGAGAAAGTATCGTTCTTAGGCCATATAATTTATAAGGATGGAATAGAAGTCGATCCAGCTAAAGTAGAAGCTGTTCGCGACTGGCCAGTACAAAAGAATGTTGCAGAGATAAGGAGTTTCTTGGGTTTAGCTGGATATTATAGGCGATTTATCCAAGGATTCTCTAAGATAGTTGTTCCCTTGACTACGTTAACAAGGAAACAGGTGAAATATAACTTGACAGTTGAATGTCAAAATAGTTTTGACAAACTGAAGCAAGCATTGATTGAAACACCTGTGTTGACAATGCCAACTGATCAAGGAAAATTTGTAATTTTTACAGATGCTTCTAAATTGGGACTAGGAGGTGTATTAATGCAGGATCGTAAAGTAATATCATATGCATCTAGACAGCTGAAGGATCACGAGAAGAATTACCCAACGCATGATTTGGAACTGGCAGCTGTTGTCTTTGCCCTTAAGATATGGAGACATTATCTATATGTGGAGAAGTGTGAGATATTTACAGATCACAAGAGTTTGAAATACTTCTTTACCTAGAAAGAATTGAATATGAGGCAGAGGCGATGGTTGGAGCTGGTTAAAGATTACGACTGTACGATCAGCTATCACCCAGGAAAAGCAAATCTTGTAGCTGATGCTCTAAGCAGGAAATCTGTTGGATTAGCTCAGCTGATTGTCCAGAAGCCGTTGGCAGCTGATATTGAAAAGTTTGGACTTGAAATAGTGTCCTGCAGCAGTAATATGATTTTAGCAAACCTATCAGTAAGATCAAATTTGATAGACCAAATTCGAGAAGGTCAGCTGCAAGATGAACAATTGAATAAATGGGTTAAACAAGATAAAGAAAGAGACAGCAGCCTCTTATTTTTCAGAAGATGGAATTGTTAGGTTATGGGCAGAATCTGGGTACTCAAGTAGATGATTTGAGAGCTGATCTTTTGAAAGAAGCTCATACGGCACCTTACTCAGTACATCCCGGAAGTACTAATGGGCAGAATCTGGGTACTCAAGTAGATGATTTGAGAGCTGATCTTTTGAAAGAAGCTCATACGGCACCTTACTCAGTACATCCCGGAAGTACTAAAATGTATAAGGACCTCCAGCAGTTATACCGGTGGCCAGGAATGAAGAGGGATGTTGCAAGATTTGTAGCTGAATGTTTGACGTGTCAGTTGGTGAAGGCTGAACATCAGCGACCAGCTGGATTATTAAAACCACTGCCTATTCCAGATTGGAAGTGGGAATGTATAGCGATGGATTTTGTAACTGGATTACCAAGGACTGCTCAAGGATATAACTCCATCTGGGTTATAATTGATAGACTCACTAAGTCTGCTCATTTCTTACCAGTTAAAACAACATATGAGGTGAGAAGATACGCAGATTTATATGTTTAGGAAATAGTGAGGCTACATGGTGTTCCAGTTTCTATTGTATCAGATAGAGATCCTAAGTTTACATCAGCATTTTGGAAAAGTCTACATAAATCTATGGGTACAAAGCTGACATTCAGTACTGCGTTTCACCCCTACACTGATGGACAATCAGAAAGGGTGATTCAGATTTTAGAAGACTTGCTTAGAGCTTGTATTGTGGATTTTACAGAAAGTTGGGATTTGAAATTACCACTGGTAGAGTTTGCCTACAATAACAGTCTCCAAGCTTCGATTCAAATGGCTCCATATGAAGCACTCTACGGTCGAAATTGTAGGACACCACTTTATTGGGATGAAGTTGGTGAAAGAGCTGGTTTAGGACCAGATATTCTGGAGCAAACAGCAGCAGCTGTTAAAAAGATAAGAGAAAGAATGAAAGCTGCTCAAATTCGACAGAAAAGTTATGCAGATAACCGAAGAAGGGAACTGAATTTTGAGACAGGTGATCACGTATTTTTGAGAATAGCTCCAATGAAAGAAGTTATGTGTTTCGGAAAGAAAGGGAAACTGAGTCCAAGGTATATTGGACCATATGAAATATTGGAGAAGATAGGAACATTAGCCTATCGATTAGCACTGCCACCGCAGCTGTCAGTAGTACACAATATTTTTCATATATAAGCTTTGAGGAAATACGTTCCCAATCCTGCGCATGTGCTAAGTCATGAACCAATCCAATTAGCACCAGACTTGAGCTACGAAGAGCGACCAGAAAGAATTCTCCTTCGATAAATTTGAAGGCTAAGAAACCGTAGCATTCCTATGGTTAAGATACAAAGGACTAACCAGTCGGAGCGAGAATCAACGTGGAAAACAGAAATTGATATGCTAAGTCTTTACCCTTATTTATTTGGTACGTAAATTTCGAGGACAAAATTTCAATAAGGAGGGTAGAGTTGTAACGCCCCAAAATCCATAGGACCACATTATGGATATTGTTCATTTTATAGATTTAAAATGGCATGTTGAAATGTTATGCATTTCTGTTTTAAGTGATTTCAGAAAAATAGATGTGACATAGCTGGTTTCAGTGGATGACTCCAAGGGTGATGCACGAGCAGTTTTTAAAGGGATTGAAAATATCTTTAAGGAGGACAAATGATTTCTTTTGAAAAAGGTTTGGTGTTTTATAAATTATAATGAAAGGAAGGGAATTTTACTAAATTTTATAAGTGTGTCATGCTTAATTTCACAAGTAGCATGCCACTAATCCCTTTCATATAAAAACCTGTTTTGAAAGCAAAATCCTTATCATTTTCAAAGAAAATCTTTAGTGTTCTTCAAAATATTTTCCAGAGAAGTTCGTGCGTTGCTTAAGGTAAAGATTCTGCAGGAACTAGCTACCGTTGCAAAGCTTCGTTTAAGGCAAGTAAAAGCTGATTCTTGACTCACCATTTACAACATATATTGATGTTTTCTGAGTCTCCTTGCCTATATGTTACCGTATGTTTAAAGTTCATGTTTAAAATGTTTATACATGAAGAGGAAAGAAATATGGGTTCAAAATGATGTTTTGATGCTTCCAAATGTTTTCCAGAAAGTTATAATGTTTTAAAGTACTGAGGATTCGAGTTTAATCCAAGAATGTTTATGAATGTTCTTCCTTCCAGTGGCTGTACTATCAGAATTTGATAATTATGTAATCGGTGCTTGCTAGTTGAATCAGTATAAAGTCTGGTTTGATAGGCAACGGCTGATAGCATAGTTTTTGTTTTGATGTTAGAAATATCAAGTCAAATTTCAGCAGTTGCGTTGTTTTCGTAAAATCAGTAGTTGCACTGTTCATTCCAGCAGTTGCATTCCATTGTAGTATTCCAGCAGTTGCACTATTCACTTCTAAAGTACTATTCATTGCGACTGGTACTATTCCTTGCGTCTGGTTATTTAGCAAAAATCCTTGCGTCTGGTTTCATGTATGTTAGCGCTTTTCTTGCGAATGGTTGATGCGCTAACGACATCGTTTCCTTAATTTGTAGCTTTCAACAGATAGTTACTGTTCATGTTAGCAGATATTCTTACGTCATTATGTCTGTTTCCTACTTCAACGATGCCGTTTCATTTAATACGTTTGTTTATAGTAAAAAGACCTTGCAGCTGGTTTCTTTTAGCACAACCCTGAACAGTAGAATCTGTTTTGTTTCATAGTACTGTTCAATTTTCTTGCGACTGGTTCCTATTCATTTCAACTTGTTTCTCTTACGACTGGTTTCATTTCAATGATATGTTTCCAAAAGCTGAATTCGATACTCAGTAAAATTTTAAGGTGGAAGAAGAGTTTTTAAATGATGGAACCCGAGGATTTTAAGAAGGAAAGTTTAAAGAGAAGGATGTTAAAGTAACAAAAGTTTATTTTATGATTTATGGCAAAGATAATAGACGGTCATAATGGGTGAGGTGAGCAGCTATCAGTTGCCCTCCATAAAGAGAAGGGTGAGCAGTCGTCTATATGTCGGTTGCCCTAACGCAAAGAAGCCAATGGCTAAGGCTGATATCAGTAGTCACTTGATCAGGTGCAACACGGACCTAAGGAGAGCTTCTGAGCCATAAATCTAAGGAAAAATGATAATGATGTTGAGATTTGGGCTATTATCCCCTGTCTCTAAGTTTATGAAAGAAAGAATGAATGTTT
Organism: Dorcoceras hygrometricum; assembly: GCA_001598015.1. Taxonomy (NCBI): domain Eukaryota; kingdom Viridiplantae; phylum Streptophyta; class Magnoliopsida; order Lamiales; family Gesneriaceae; genus Dorcoceras; species Dorcoceras hygrometricum. The sequence goes on from KV018499.1 coordinate 28,475, forward strand.
ATGAAATGTTTACTAAAGAAAATGATATTGATCATTGATGTTCCTTTAACTTATGTATTGATCAGATGTCCACCTGCGTATTTGAACTTGTTATTATTCAGGTTTTACTTGTTGAGCCCCTAGGCTCATTAGCTTTTAAAATGGTGCAGGTGCGACAGCTGGAGAGCGAACAGAAGGTGAAAATTGAATCAGCTGCTGGGTGGTGTGTGTTTGTCAAAGGCCAGCGTTTTCCGTGTCATAGCTGATGTTGTTTTGTTTTAGAATGTACTGTATTAAATCAGTTGCAACAGTTGTACATTTATATAGAATATCAGCTGTTGTAAATCACAATTGCAATTTATAACAAAGTCTGTTTTTCAGCAAATGTTTCCAGTAGTTGGCGCGCAATTGAGTATCTGTTAGATTTTGTTTTCGTGTTTTCAGTTTCTTTCAAAGTTATAAGAAATACAGCTTATAACAAATTGTCTTTCAGCCCTTATTTTTATTCGAATATATTTATTTACCCCAATTCGTGATTCCCGTGGGTTCGGGCGTCACAGGTAAGAACAGAACAGCAATAACAACTGGACAAGGCTGCAACAGCTGAATGGAATCGATAATGCGTATGCAGTGCAACAGTTAAACCAACACATAAACAACAATGCAATGCATACACAGCAAACACATAATATCCATGCCAATTCCAGCCGTAATACAAGCTTAATATCCGTACCTCACCAGCTTCTGAGCTACAATTACCACACACACAGCAGCTACAACGAAGTCCGAGTAACACAGATCTGTCACCTGCTAAACCAACACAAGCTACTGCTCAAAAGCCGAAACACAAAACAACAGCAGCTGGGAGCTACAACTCCACCAGCGCTTATCTACCTTCCTAACTTAACGAAAAGCTCTAACAAAGTTTAAACATAGAATTCTCACTTACCCCAACAAACTACTGGGATGGCAGGGACGCTTATGCTAACAAACTACACAAGGGAGATGTCTTAGCGATCCTGCGATCCTCTTCCACCTCCTCCAAATCCTTTTAAAGAGGTGTAGAACGAAGCGCCTTAGCGAGAGGAGTCCAACGCTACCACTCTCACTCTCTTCGGAGTTGTCTACCACCGGAAATTAGGATGGATAAGGTTACGGTGAACAGTAACTAGGGTTCGCGACAAGATTTGCTATCGGGAAATAAGCATGAGATCTGTTAAACAATCGAAGACAAAGTCTTCTAATAAATACGCTTCTCAACAGCTGACAGAAGTAGGAACAGATTCCACCGACAAAACAGTCGCCATCGCTGTTATATCAACCAGCAGTTGAAATCTTGCATCAGCTTTTTCCTATCTCTAAACAGCGAACAACTAAACAAAACGACGTCGCCCGCTAGCCACTGCTGATCATTAACAACAGCTGATCTACAAACCAACAGCTGAATAATACAATGCACCAAATCTCTCAACAGCTGATGTCTATCATAACCAAAAGCTGGTACAAAGCGTTCCACTCAAAACGTTGTCGTTCCAACTTATCAAAACGACGTAGTTTTGATACCCACTAAGAAACACTCTAACAAAACCAACATCTAGTTCCTGTTCACAAAACGTCGTCGCTTCAGAATCCCTTAGCGCTATCTGCTGATCACTCGCAACAGCTGGTCTCTCGCAACAGCTAGATACTCGCTAATACACCATGACTGAAATCCACGTCAGCATTGCTGTTGCTTCCTACCAAAACGCAATGACTGAATTCTAACGAAGTACTGCTGCTCCAACTGATTCCTACTACTACTGCTGATATCTTTCCAATTGCTGATTCCAACACTTAGGCAAATTCGATGGCTACGCCAAGCACATCGACCAACAGCTGGTCCAAACCCGACCAACACCTGATTGCGAAAACACAGGTCTTACATGCTAATACACCAACGACTGAAATCTACGTCAGCATTGCTGCTGCTTCAAACCAAAACACAACGACTGAAAAACCAACAGCTGA